>QANX01000157.1:0-63902 GCA_003254975.1 Ochetophila trinervis
AAAGCAAACCCAGATTTTACCCAAAAAAAAAAAAAAGCAAAACAAAGCCAGATCTTATTGACCATGCTCTGTTGGGTGGGCCCCCACACTACCTGACCCACCCGCCACAGTCCAGACCAGACCTTCTCAGACCCACTCTGACCCCACCCACTCATCATCCCGCCCCTAACCCCTAGATTTCAAACCCACTCCATCTCTCTCTCACCTCCTTGTGGGACCCGCTCCTTCTGGGCACGTCAGCTCCTCACCACAACTTTATATTCCAAAACCCAATTTTTCTTTTTCTCTTTTTCTCAAAAAGAATTCATTGTTGGTTTTCAATTTTAATTTTGTTTTCACTATTGGACAAACGATACAAGATTGACAGTACGACTTTATTATTAAATATTATTCATAAAAAAAAGCTGTTTATTATAATTTTTTTTTGTCAATATAAATAGCTCAATATGAGATTTAAATCATTTAATATAGATTATAAGTTCCAAAAATACAACTAGATGTGAATTTAAATTTGTTAACCCCATACATTGTTTTACAAAAGTGTAGTATTTATAACCTTAGTTAGTAACTTCACAAATAATACGACGATAATAAGCATACGTATGCATTTAAAAAAAATTTATTTTTTTCTATATCAATTTTAATTGTGCACAAAAAATACATTTGAAAAAGAAGAAGTTTAAAACGTATTTAAAATGTTATTCCGTATAAAATAAGGCAAAGGAAACAGTTTTACTAAAACAAATTAAAAAATGTAGGAAAAACGAAAAAAAACCTTACAGACTTTTCAAATATCTATAAAATAATATATATATATATATATATATATTTTATCTCTATTTTACAGTTCGCTTTCAATCTGCTAAATTTTTATTATTTTGGTTTAGTTTTGCTTGTATCATTGCATGTATACTATTCATCCGCGAATATCACTTGTAAACTTTGTCAATAACATATACCTATATTTTTCTTTTTATTTGTTATGTTTTTTGGTAAACCTTTTTATTTGTTATGTTGCTCTATTGCTTTGTTTATCTCTCGATTTTTGTTGTTTTATTGCCATTGGAGAGCTTTCTTTCAAATATTAGATTGTTTTTTTTTTGTTAAAAGAGTTTAACTGTCGTGTAAAGAATATAAAATATATTGAATGGTTTCATTTATAATATATACGAGCCATTGGAAAGAGAACATCGCAATGTATTGTGATTATTGTCAAATTGATGATGATCCTGATCAACCACTTATCATATTGGTTTTTTATTTTACAAAAAAATATTGGTGGACATTGAGTGTATAACTATAAGATCTTATACATATAATATAAAACGTCAAATTGATCAAAATGTTATATTATCTTATTAATAGTTATATATATATATTTTTTGTTATGTATATAAAAACTAATTTATTTCAATAAATATTTGCTACTGTATTTTTAGTCCCATATTTTTTAATACATAACATATTATACATGTACATATCAAATTTATAATTTTATCGTTTCTATAAATTTTAGCTGAATTTATACTGTATTTTTTTGTTAGAATTAATGAATTATACACGTACATAATTTAAATGTATTTTTGATGTGCGGTACTAACTATGTTTATGACAACATAATTATACATTTGGTTATTTGAAAAAAAATTATAAATTTGGTTACTTATTTTATTGACATCAAATTTAAAATAAAAAGTTGTAATTAAGAAAATAAAAAATAAATGACCCATTTAAAAAATAATAACCTTATCCACTTCCTCTCAAATTTAATTTAATACATTTTGATCATTATTATTTTAGAAATAGAATCGATTTATAGATTTCAAATAATTATTATTAATTTTTTATTATTTCATTCATATTTTTTAAAATAATTTCATCCACTAAAAATATTAATTTTAATTTTTAAAATTTTGAAAGATTAAGTTAAAATCAGTATAAACATAAAAAAAATAAAATCCACATAGACTATTCCGTTTAAAAAATGGTGAGAAAATATAGTTTAAAAGTACAATTAGCTAGGAAAAAAGAAGTAGAGAGAGAGAGAGAGAGAGAGATGTTGGGAAACCGGCAATGGCCTGTAAGCAGGTGAGAGTAAACCGGGAACTGAGTGGACAAAATGCAGAATCAATGGGCCGTCTCTCTGACCCAAACTCGTGACTCGAGGCTCTTCTTCTCGTCACGCTATCCGACAGCTGGTGCTGCCTTTTAGATGCAGTCATTCAATAGATGTTAACCACGTGTCACTTTCCCACTGTTTTTTTCCTCTAATTTTTAAATTCCTGTTTTGACCGGTTTGGTATTTGGTATATGTATGTGCAGTGCGAGCGAACCGTCCTTTCCAAAATCACAACCATCTAAGGACCGTTTCATATGGGATCTATATGGTTATCTTGTGGGAGTACCGGTACTCCGAATATACTCAATTTTTTCCCTGCAACGCTACTATGCGATTGTGAATAGATTATTTTATTTTTAGTTTTTTTCTTTAATTTTTTTCTTTCCCGATTTATTCTTTTAATTATTTATTATTTATTTTGATGGTTTTATAGTTGGTGGCGTGGAAAGCAACTGGAGGACCGCGTTGCTATACGGTATGGCGGAATGAGCGGGAGGTGGGTTGCCGTGTGGGCCCACATTTATGAGTTGGGCTCCTGTCCGGTCACGTCAGGATAAGCTTATCAATATGACCAGTAGCGCTTTGCCACGTCACCTTAGCCCAACCAGCAATTTATCAAAGAGAATGGATATTTTTTTTTTAATTTTTAAATATTGAAAAGGAAACTTTTTTCTTCAGGCCTTTGAGACACTTTTGATCGTTCTAAACTAAACTGTAATGGAAAACAAAGGTAATTACTAATAATATATTATTAATAATAAATTGATAATTTAGTTTTGATAATAATATTTTTTAATTTATTAGATAATATTTGTTTTAATAAACTAAAAATATTTTAATTAAGTATAATATTGATGGATTTTTCTCTACTCTCATATTTAATAATTTTAAAAGAATAAATATTTATTTAAAAAAAATAAAAAATCCCTCAATTTTTTTCATTCAATAATATCTTCGAATTTGCTAATTCAATTGGACAAATTTATAGTGCCTTATAAGAAGTTCATTAAAACAATACGTACAAGTGGTTGTATTTCATTTTTTATTTTATTTTTAATCTTTCTCAAAATTTGTTACTGAACCAAAATCCTGAGTGGCAGAATATGATAAAACTGTTTGTTATTTTCCTCATCAAATATTCAAAGTGGGAATCCTTCCCCCCTAATAAAGTGTGTTTCTTAGAAGCGACGCTTTGCGCGGAAAGCGCACTACGCCACCAGTGACCACAGCCGGTCCGCCTCTCTTGCGAAACGCACACGTTTGCTGTAGCCTCCAGGAAGCGCACCTGCTTACACATGCACTGCCCACTCTTTTTCTTTTTTCTAGGTTCTGGTGAAAAAAAAATTAAAAAAAATACCTATAATAAATTATAAGTGGAATAAAAAAGAAGAAGTTAATTTTGATAAACACACTTTATCTTGATAGTATAATTTTAACCTATATGGAGGCTTTTTATCTTGATTTTTTTTTTTTTTTTTTTTTTTTTTTTTTTAACATTGGTTATTCACCTTAACAATTGTGTAATAAAATGAGTATTCTTTTTTTATATTGTTTTTATACTATGTAATTTAATTTGTTTGTTAGATAATTGAATTAGGCTATATATACAAAATCTCTAAAGCTAACAACAAATACATTATTCATAATTGTTTTTGGGGAAATTAAAATGTAAATACAAAATTTTCAATTATAATACTTTTATGAATTTCACATCTCATTTACATCCTTTATATATGTTTTTATCTTTTAACAAATCCTTTATTTATGGTTTAAAACCTAAGAAGTAATGATAAATAATAACTTTGTTAATAATAAGGGGTAAACTAATATTTTTTTTTTTGTATTAACATTATAAATAAGTAAAAAAAAAAGGAAATTTTATATTTTTATTTACATTTAAAATTTTGATACTGTTTAAATAGACAAAAAGGTATTGTGGTCTTTGCAATATATTTTTAAATGATTGAAACTCACGGTAAAGAATGCAACGGGTCTTTATATAATGTCAGAAAACAAGAATTGATATTTGAATTAAAACTATTTATCAAAGGGTGTCAGTGTAATATTTCCATAAAAAAAATTAATTTAGTGAAATGTGACAAAATCATAGTCCAAATTAACATATCACGACCAATAGAAGGTACACAGAAAAAAGTAAATCCAAATGTTGTAAATAAATCTCCAAACAATGATAATATTATGCGGAGGGAAACTATTTACCAACTTGTTTAAATGATGTGGTAAAAACCACATGTCATAATTTTATTAACTGGTATTAAATTTTATTTATTCTTTTAAAAGTTTATTTATTAATATTTAGTTTATGCTTCAAAAAAAATATATTCAATTTTCAACAATAAAATAATAAATAAATAAAACTATGAATGTCTTTTTGCCAATCATTTAGTAAACAACTTGGACTATTAGTATCTCCAAAAGGAATCGGATCACTTGCACAGAGCAAAAGTTTGGATTGTGTTCTCGGCTGAAAAACATTTAAAAAAAACAAACAAACCGGGATTGCATGGTGTATGATTTGGATTTTAAATTGAGATTGGATTGGACCAACTCGAAAAAGTAGATATAGATCATAAATAACCTGGGCCGGATTGTTGGCACATTGGTCCGGTTATGCACTTGAAAACACAAGCAAAATATCATTTTCTTTTGTTTTTGTTTCTTTTTTATGTGTCTCATTTTCTTTTGGTTTCAATTAGATTAAAGAATGTGATTAATAGAATGCCAACTTCTTTATTATAATATATATATATATATATATATATATATCTTATATATTATAAAGGACAGTGGAGAGCCAAATGAGTTTCCTTCTTTTTTCATCGTCCATAATTTTTTTTCTTCTCTACATAGCAAAAATGACATTATTGTTATCAATGCAAGTTGAGATGGATAGTTGGGCATCTTTCTTCCTTAAGCAAGGTCTTGGGTTCGAGTCTTGTGGATGGAATAAATTCATTGATGTTAATTTTTTTCATTTATATATCATAATTTTCTCACACATTTTAATTCATTTCTATTTTCTACTCCATTAATCAAATATTCGAAAAAAAAGAAAATAGATCACTTATATGGTAAGAAAATATTCATTTTTTTTTCTTGATCAATTTGTTTGGGCATTTGTGGGTTTGTTTCGGATTTTGTGGTTATGATAGTGGATTTGTTTCACCTTTGAAGCAGAACAAATGTGCAATATTTTTTGTTTTTTTCTCTCTCAGTTTTTTAAATCTTATTTTTCTTTTGGCTTTTTATTTTATGAAAATCCTAACTTTTTCGATTAAAGATTTTTTTGTTATGTGTTTTCTAATTGTTTGTGATAATACAGTTGAAACGATATACCATCGTTCAAGCAAAAAAATTGAGGGACTGTTTCAGTACGAAAATAGTATTGGAGAAAGAAAACAAACAATTTTAGATTTGTATGAGAAAAAAGTAATTTTTCTTTTATTCCATTGGTTGATCTGCAATCTGCTGAGGAAAAAACAAAATATATATACATCTCATAGATACGATTCCAAATTTTCTAAGTTTTGTCGATTTGATAAGTTTTTCTTTCATTTTATTTATTTATTTATTCTTCTTATTGTTTAATGTGATGAGTTATTATGCTACGTATTCAATTTGGATCAAAAGATTTTTTGCCTTGCTAGAGAAGAACGAGAAATCAAAGAAGTAATAGTGATCATCGTCTGAAATAAAAGAATAAAATTGAGAAAACAATCTGGATCTAAGAAGTTTTCAGGTGAATACTGGTTGCTATTTTCTTTTTTGTTTTAAAGTGTTTTTTAATAGTATATTTTACTCCATCTCTACATCTATTCACAAAGAAAGAAAAAAAAAAACATCTCTCTCTACATATGTTTGTGATGGTCTTAGAGAAAAATTATTGTAGGTAAATGTCTAATTTTATTTTTTCTCTTTTGCTTTAGAGAATTTTTGTGTTGGATTCGAAGACTTGGCTTTTGGAAAGAAGTTTCACCTTTGACAAACTCATGTATGAGAGATGTAGAATATATATTATCTTTTTGTCTTTTATTCTTTTTTTTTTTCAATCTTCTTTTTTAGGTTTTTCTTTTTTTACTAGCTATTTTTTTTTTCTAAATGGTGCAGGGTTTCAACATGTTCTTTGATTGGAGTTTATATATTTGATTGGCTATACTAACAAGCTAAAAATGAACTAGAACACAAAGTTTTATGTCTGGAATAGGAAAATAAAAGACTGAGAAAATAAAGAATTTGACTTTCTTTTATGATGTTATTATGATTTGTCTTTACTTCCTTTGATCTTCTTGAAAATACTTTTCAGTGTTAAAATTATAATAGCAATGGATTTTTTTATGTGTTATTTTAATGAAAATTGTAAAAACAAAAAGGTAAGTTAAAAATAATAAAGTATAAATTTTTTGAATTCTTGTGAATTTTGTAGTTTTGACAGTAATATTTTGTCTCGTTTTGTATTTTTTTTTCTTTTTTCATTCTAACATTTTGTCTGTGACAAAAAAGAGCTATAACTCATGCTGTAGTTCAGTTTATGATTTCTTTTTGTTATTGTTATATTAAATTGCATATTGGCTGGTTTTCTTCATTTAATTTTGAATAAATAAATCATATAATTTTGTAGTTAGATGTTTATATTAACAATTAGTATATACTATATTTAAGAATTGAACTTAAACATGCATGGACATTGGAGGTTTTATTTGTTTCTTTGTTTATTGTTTCATTCTGGTGAATTTTTCCTCAAGTAAAATGAGAAATTTTAATTTGATAGGTGTCGTGATGCTGGAACTTATATGCTAAGAGAAAGACAGGTGGAGGCCCTGATGCCTCCATCAAGAATGAGCAATTGTTGAACCATAGTGCATATAACGGTTTGAGAATTGCGCTTAATTTTTGTGGTGTGCTTAATTGTATTGTATTCTTTTGAAATAACTAATTGTGTTTCATTTTTTCTATAAATTATTTCTTAGAGTAAAAAAGCCTATGTAAAGCTGCAGGTAGAATATGTGAGAAATTAATTGTTAGATGGTGGTGGAGTTTGTCTTGTAACTGGGATCTAACAAGCTGTAAGAATTTTAGTTATATATATTCTTGCATCTTTCACGGCCAAACGTATTAATTGATTTGATTTGAAAATTTAATTGATATGCTGAAGTTTTTTCCAATAAATTAACTCATCAATTAATCACCATATTGTAATAATAAGCATCGATTTTTTTTTAATATTTTTGGCTGTGTTATGATATCAGAGAAAGTGAAAGCCAAACATCCAAATATTACATGCTGATTTGTTCCATGTGATGATTGCTAGATAAACTCTCTTAATTTATATCTAACTAGCTTTAGAAGTTATAAAGTTTTGATTGACAAAATAAAATAGACAAATCATTTTAGTAAATTGATCTTGTTTAACAGTTAAATAAGATCATGCCTAATGGATAGAAAGTGATGCGATATAAAATATATTTTATAATATTGAATTTAAAATAAAAATAAAAATTATATATAATTTATGTGTATAAAAATCTGTACGTACAAAAGACGCATAAAAATCTAGTATATATATATATATTTACTAGAATCATGATCTTGGTCACTTGGGTAAAGAATTACTTGATTCTGGTTTTTAGTCAACCTCGAGCATTAAGATTTATTTTTATTTTTTTGAGATGTACATACTTAAAATGTGATTAATGTCTAAAACATCAATTACAAGTGCGATTAATTCAAAAGCCAAGCATGGCCTTCGTCAATCCAGTTTGTAATTTCCTTGCAAGTTGCAATGAAGAGGCTTTTTCATCATTCATTCTGTAAGCTCCAATTTTTATTTTTGCAAATACTATTGCGGACGAGCTATATTAGTAATTTAAAAAAACATAACAACCACACCCATTTACAATATCACAGTTAACATTAAGTAGAATGCATAATAGCCCACAAGCCAATCCTCTAGTCCATTACTCTGTAGGGAACTTGCATTTCCCAAACTCAGCAACAAGAAGAAAAATAATCACTAATGGAGCAAGCAAACATCGAATACATACTCTATTATCATTATTATTTTATATATAAACATTGGAATCGGGTAAATCGAACTCATGATGTTTATCAAGAAAATAGAGTTTATTTTGCAACTAGGCTCTTTGAGACAATATCATATAAATATGTATAACGCAAAAATTATTTGAATGCATACCTACTAGGTCAGTTGGTGACCACATAAGTAGCACCAGGAAAATCACAAAAGAGCCATTGGCTCGACCTCTGTTTTGTAGCTATTAGCTGTGGACAGCAAACGAAGCGTGAGCCAACCGCGTATTGGGCTCATAATAAAATAGCCGCCCAAAGCTCTTGCTTAGCAGGAATGGCCCAACACTTTCTGTAGCGTAGCTTTTCCTATATGGGCCTTTGACACCGTCGATGTCCTCAGATATGAGGAGCTCATCATCAACCACTTTCGATCCAGCTTCTTGTGAATCCAAAAGGAAACTAAGAGATGTTAATTAATTAGTAATAATTTGTAAGCGTTATTTTTTTTTTCTCTCTCTCTCTTGTTGGAGATTACAATATTATAAACTAGAAGAGAGAAAAATTTCACCTATATATGGTTGAATATAAAACTTAAAGGTGTATACTTCAATAAGTTTACTATTAAGTCAAACCTATAAATATATTGGGTGATGCTAGACTTATCAAGTTTTTAAATCAAATTTGTTTGTCAAAATAATATGGTATGATCTTAATGGTTGATAAAAAAAACTATACCTAAATTCATGAAAATTGAATCCAATAAATCATGCTATATCATTTTCCTAAACAAATTTATTAAGTTTAACTTTATTGAAATAAATATAAGAATTGCTTTGCGCTAACAGTCTGGGTGGGTGCAGAATTCACCCAATAACAAAACAAAAGAACCAGTTTGGTTGGTGCACGTGCACGATATTGATTTCAAATTTGAAATTGATTGGGCCAAAACTTTACTAAAATCTGGGCTTAATGGGCCATGCTTATTTTACTCGGATTGGTGTTTGATTACATTTGGGTTTTCTGATTCAATCAGCCTCATATGCTTTATTAAAATAATTAAGTCGATAATTATATTTGATTTTTGTACCATTGAAACTCTTATGGCTATTGGTTACAACTGGTTTAGTACCAGTGTTTATGTTTTTTCCGTGTATGAAAAATGAATTTTTCTTTTCAAGATAGGATGGTTAATTATTTGTCTAAGTTATCAAACCAATAAAATGGACAGGTTGGTTAGAAAGAGAAAGCGACAAGAAGTTTCACCTAAAAAAAAAAAAGCGACAAGGAGAAAAAGTAATTGAGACATATTCGTCTACATCATTAGCCCCAATTCCAATTCTCTCTATAGACCAAAGAAATCAGAAGTAAAACAAAGACCTATACATTCAGCAAAACTATATAAAAAAGGGACATAATAACAAACAAATTCAGTAGTCAAGGATAACCACCACACCTAATCGTACTATTATAAAACATTAATTAAATACAATAAAATATGGTAATAATTTTCTTAATGCTAGCTGGACAAAAGAATTAAGCTAACTAAACCCCAAACAACACTAAATCTGAACTTTCGTCAAACACCTTGAACCCAATTTTTTTTTTGTCCATTCAATAACCTGTAGGAAACTCGCACAGCCCAAACTCTGCAGCAAAAATAATAAATAAATAAAAACTTTTAGTGACAGGAAAAAAAATAAAAATAAAAATAAAAAAATGTTGATAAAAGGAGATTTGTAAAGAATTGTCTGTAAAATGGCAATCAGGTTTATAAAGCCCACAGCCGCCCCACATTCCACAACGCCAAAAATTCAAGCATACAATATAGAAAGTGAGGTCACTTTTAGAAAAAAATTATTTGGATTTTGTGGCCGCAAGTTGCAACTGAAAATTTTTCAATATCCTCCTTACTAATACTTTCGCAGATTTTTTTTTTTTATTCCTATTTTTTAAATATAAAATGTTAGCATTAAGATATTGCCAAAAATTCATTTTCAATCATTTATTTAACTTCTCTCATTTTTCTTTATTTTTTGGTAATAAATATTTTAACTTTTCTGTTGTAACATATTGGAGAAAATGACCTACATTTTTTTTATTGGATTTCATTTTCATGACCCTTTTTCTATCTACTCTAAAATTCATATGTTAAAAGTAGTTATACTCATTTTTAATTAATTGACAATTATCAAATGGTTAAGGTCCATATCCTTCTTAAATAAGTCCAACTTCCATTATTCTAACTCTTTTGGTTTTTCTTTTTCCCCCCCAAGTAATAATGCACATAAATTAACTACATTTCCCTTGTTTTGCTGTAAATATTCAAAGGGCTACTTCATTAGTTACTGTTAATGTACGTGATTTGAAGAGAATTCGATAATTTAATATTTAATTTTTGTAAGCATAATTCCAAACTCAATAAATGATCATCACTAAAAGACCAACACTCTTTGCATTCCAAAGCAAATATTGTATTATATATAGCTATAATCCAAAGTTAACAAAGACTCTTAGAGGATAATAAATTACATATATTTTTTAATATTTATCGCATACTTAATATTCATTAGTCCCTAATAAAAAATAATAAGCAAAGAAAGGTACGTACTAATTAATAGCTAAAAAGAAAAGAATTAATAAAAAGGAATGGAGAAGTTATAGAATACGTACTCGGAGGTTGCGTGACCACATAAGCCGCACCACCAAAATCACACGATCCAATCCCACGAGCCTTCTTTTGATAATAGCTGTTAAACGCATAAGAGGCGTGGGCCTCCAATGTATTAGGATTGTAACACGTGGAACCTTCTTGGATCGGACGGCAATCAGCACCTCCCTCCCCACAAGCATAGTCCAGTCCGGTTTGCAACTTCTCTTCCCCTGCGTTCCCATTGGCCACACACCATGTCTGCCCAACAGACGTCTTCGACACCTCGCTGGCCGGAGATATCTCAGTGCTGTTGGTTCCGTTCGCCGGCGGCGACGACTGAACACCGCCGTTGACTTCCGCCTTCGTCAGCGGAATATTGTAAACTTTCTCTTCGGTGGGGTAGAACAATCCGTAATTTCTCTCCGACGTGGGTCCCGATTTCTCATTCTCATTGAACAAGGCGAACAGGAAGACGCTGAGTGGGTCCTGAGGTCTCAAGGGGGTCCCATTTCCGGTGAGAACGCGGCGGACCAAGTTCCCGTTATACGACGCCGCATTGGCTTGGCTTGCACCGATCTCGTTCTCGTCACCCTTAGAAGGCCAACCGGTCTCCGTCACAACCATTTTGACGTTTTCGTAGCCTAGAGCATTCATGGCTGCGAAAACGGCGTCGATTTGGGCGTCGAACAGGCTGTTGTAACGCAACCCGTTGCCGGAATCCACATTTCCGGAGTTGTTCTGGAACAGAGCGTAGGCTAAAGGGATGGTGTCGGAGTTGGCGATGTAAGCGAAAAATGGGTAAGCGTTGACCATGATATACGACGACGTATTGCGAAGGAAGTCCAACATGGGCTTGATAACGGGCTCTACCAGTTGGGCTTTGAAGGATCCAGATGAAGAAGGGTACGAAGATTGGAGAGCGCTGAGGGCGATTGGGGATGAGATTTTGATGGAGGCGTCGAGATTGGACTTGGAGAGAGAAGCGTGGATGTTTTTCATGGCGGGGACGAGGAATTTGGTGGTGTTGTTCGGGTCGACGAACACCTCGTTCCCGACTGCAATGGCTTCGATTTTGGTGTCCGGGTAGTACCGCGAGATGTTCGCCTGGACCCATTTGTCTGCCAACGACTGGTCGTTTGCGACCGAGGAGAGAAGCTCGTTGGGAAGAGCAACGACGACGCTAATGTTGGAGTTGGCAAGGGCGGTGAGGACGTCGGAATCAGTGTCGTAGAGCTTGACGCGGTCGATTCCTTGAGCTTTAAGAAGCTCCACCACTTTCGAAGGCGTTGGCAAATCGTTCGCTATTCTGCCATAGTTTATACCGATCGATCCCGCATCTAAAAATCACAAAAGGAAGAAATAGAAAAATTAATATTCATATACAATAAGCCAAAAAATAAAATAAAATGAATGTTCAAACATTATAAACATATGGGATAAATAAATATATATATATATACCTGTAAAAGCAAACAGGAGTGAGAGAAGCAAGATAGAGAACCGAGAGAATGTGATGGTGGCCATGCTCTGTTTCAGAGAGAAGCAGAGCAGAAGAGACTAGAGAGGAAAATGAGGTTTCGAGTTTTTTTGGTGATTGGGTTGCGTATGCGGATTTATAGACTATGTGGGAAGGAAAAAAACACAGAGTGGGTTTAGTGGGAGGAAAAAGAGTGGGACATAGACGTGGAAATAGCAAGAAATAATGCCCTGTTTCTCTCCGTATGTGTGTATGTGTTTATTTTTATTTTTTTCCCACCTACTTGACCGTTAATTTTAACTCCTGGGGATTAATTCTAGTATGGTTCTCCAACCCCATCTGTTCAGTATTACCTTTTAATCATAGCCTTACACGTGTTATTCGATTGAATCAGATGCATCGAGTTGTATTATAGGAGTTGTAGTTTGGTGGCCTACATGGTTCAGATTTTGCGTGATTTGGCGGTGAAAGGAGTTTAAGCTTATTATTACTAATTATAATAATGATCAAGTTTTGAGGGTAAAATGAGAGTCAACATTTTTGCCCCAAATTCGAACGTTGGGGAGGTCTTGTCAGATGTGGGCCAACTAAAGTCTAATCCAGCTCTTTTTTTGTTTGGTGCTGGAACTTATATCGCATGCATACGTCCCTGTTGATTCCGTACGAATTCCATTATTTTTTTTTGGTAAGTCGTACGAATTCCATTATTTATATGAAAAAAGCGATCGTTTTAATTTGCTTGAAAATGTTATATATATACGCAAATCGAAAAACAATGTAATGAGAAGATCATATGTTGGATGAGAATCTCATGTTCTCATTGTCATATCTCTATTTCTATTTAATAAAAAAACAGTTTTTTTAAAATTTAATTTGATTAATTTATTAATGTTTTTAAACGATGTAACATTGTATATGTGATAAACAATAATAATGAAAAAAGAAAAAAAATGCGATAGTAAGTCGGGCATAATTTTTTTTTGGTAATACGGAATCTTATATACCTGTTTATCGTTTTTTTCTTTTTTTTTTAAAAGAAATTTGCTATTAAATATAAAAAAAAAATTCCAAAAAAGGAGTTACAATGAAGAATCACTACTACAGAAAATAGCTATTGACGACGGCCATACTTTTATATAGACGTCGGTTGAAAAAGAGAGCCGTCGTTGATAAAATAAGACGACGGTTAAAAAACATCAACGACGGTTTTAACTGTAACCGTCGTCTAAAGTTACATTAAAGACGACGGTTACTTCAACAACCGTCGTTGATAAAAGACTAAAATACACGTTGCAGCAACATTGTGGTCACGTGTATGTTGAAGAGTATAGACGACGGTTCCTAAAAAAAAAAAAAGAACGGCGGGCCTGACTCTAGACTCGTCGTCTTTATCAAAACGGCGTCGTTTTGTAGCCGTGTTATTTGGGTAAAGACGACCGGCCTAGCTTTTGTCCGTCGTTTTTAACTCAGTGTTTTGTTCTTTACACGCTTCTTCCTCTCTTATTTTTCCTCACTTCTTTAAAAACCCTAAAACACCCGCCGCTGTTTGCTCATCTTCTCCACTATGGTCGCCGTTTGCTCATCTTCTCCATTGTGGTCGCCGTTCCTCCTCTTCTCCACTAGGTCGCCGTTCCTCATCTTCTCCACTGTGGTCGCCGTTCCTCATCTTCTCCATTGTAGTCGGATTATTTCTTCATTTCACATAATATTTGTGATTTTTAACCCAAAAATTTTAAGGTTAGTGCTTGGTAATCTATTTAAATTGTTTTTAACAAATTGTGAATGCATTATTCCGTGAAAATGTTTGAATCCGTGCATTGAAATGTAATTTTGTATGATTAGATTGAGTATATAATCAAAAATTGTATATGAGAGTTTTGGTTTAATTAGTAATTTTGTATAAGAGTTTTGTAATTAGAATATATTTAATATTTAATATAATTTTGTATAAATGTATTTAAATGCTGCTGAAGAAAAAAAAAAAAAAACATAGACGACGGTTTTATGTAGAAACCGTCGTCAATAATAAACACAAAGACGACGGTTCCTCTTATGAACCGTCGTCTTTGTGTTTATTATTGACGACGGTTTATAATAAAAACCGTCGTCGATATTTAAACATAGACGACGGTTTTTAACCATCGTCGATGTTTTTTGAGTATTGACGACGCCTTATTAGACGACGGTTTCGTGTCCGTCATCTAAACACGTAAGACGACGGATTTTAACCGTTGTCTTTGACCCTATTTTGTAGTAGTGAATTGATTCCTACCATGTCCAAAATAAGCAAAAGCTCCTACATCATCAGGAATACAATTTAAATTTAGAAACGAAAAAAAAAAAAGAAATTACAAAAGGAAGCTAAGACCTTTTTAACTAAAGCATCAACAAAAAGATTAGCAGTAGTTCTAGCATTCCAATTCAAGTTCTACAGTTTTTTTATTTTTTTATTTTTTAATTTGATTTATTTATTAATGTTTTTAAATGATGTAACCTTATATAATTGATAAACAATAATAATGAAGGAAGAAAAAAAAAAGAGATAGTAAGTCTGGCATAATTTTCTTTTGGAAATACGGAATCTCATATACCTGTTTATTGTTTTTTCTTTTTTTTTTTAAATAAATTTGCTATTAAACATAAAAAAAAAAAAAAAGACTTCCAAAAAAGAAGTTACAATGAGGAATTGATTCCTACCATGTCCAAAATAAGCAAAAGCTCCTAAATTATCAGGAATACAATTTAAATTTAAAAACGAAAAAAATAAATTACAAAAGGAAGCTAAGACCTTTTTAACTAAAGCATCAACAAAAAGATTAGCAGTAGTTCTAGCATTCCAATTCAAGTTCTACAGTTTTTTTATTTTTTTATTTTTTAATTTGATTTATTTATTAATGTTTTTAAATGATGTAATGTTATATAATTGATAAACAATAATAATGAAAGAAGAAAAAAAAAAGAGATAGTAAGTCTGGCATAATTTTTTTTTGGAAATACGGAATCTCATATACCTGTTTATTGTTTTTTTCTTTTTCTTTTTTAAATAAATTTGCTATTAAACATAAAAAAAAAGACTTCCAAAAAAGAAGTTACAATGAGGAATTGATTCCTACCATGTCCAAAATAAGCAAAAGCTCCTAAATCATCAGGAATACAATTTAAATTTAAAAATGAAAAAAAAAATTACAAAAGGAAGCTAAGACCTTTTTAACTAAAGCATCAACAAAAAGATTAGCAGTGGTTCTAGCATTCCAATTCAAGTTCTACAGCTCTTAAATCATCAGAAATATATTTGTTTATTGTTGTCCACACACACACACACACACACACACATATATATCTGTTCGTATTAGTTATTGTGTTACAAAAATATATCATAGCATTTTCTATTGTTAAAATCTTATACAGTAGTGTAAAGAGTTTACAATTTTGTACATTTCAATTTTGTACATTTCGCTTAATAAAAGTTTAAAGGTAAATATTATAAGAAACTAATTAGGATGATATATATGCATGTAATATAACAGTATTGGTTGATAGTCAACTGATTTTCCATTAATTAAAATCTAAAATCCATATTCTTTATATAAATTAATTATAAGGAGAAAGTGGGACTTGACTTTTATCTGACAATCAAGTTTTATTTATTGTTTAGATAAAGTATAAATGGTAAAATAATATTGAAAATTTTGTCAATATATTAAAGGATTTTTGACATCCTCGGTAGATTTACTGATGGTCCTATGTATTTTATAATTAACATCTATATTTTTTAGATTTAATAAATATTTACAGCATCAGTCACAGTTTTTAATATTATTAATTTTTTTATTTAAAATTTTAAAAATAAAACATGTATTTCATAATTTTTTTTCTTAATTATCAAAAAAATACAGTGAATATATTTATTTTATCTTTTAAATTATAAAAAAAAATTATTATGCACATGACATTTAAATGTGAAAAATTAACGACATTAATAACTTAGATTGATGCTGTCAAAGTTTATTAAATTCAGAAGACATAAATGTAAAATATAAAATACATAAAAGTAATTTATAAATCCATACAAAGTTTAAAAAGAACGGTGCCAAAAACCTATATTATATTAATACTCTTTCATGTTGCATATTAATAAGTCCATAATTGTAGTTTCTGTTGACGCATTGATTACATCATATGCAGTAGTCATTCAAATTAAATACATACTAGCTCAAAGTATTCAAAGGTAAAAAGTTTTGGCCTCACGAAATAAATCTTAAACATAAATGGAATTGGTGAATGGTTTAGGGAAATCCAAATGCTATGTAAATTTTCTCTATTTTGTTTGGCCTGGTTATGAACTTACAGGTTCTATTATATATGTAATAAACTTGGCTTTTTCTAGAACTAATCGGTTAGGCCGCCAGAGTCATGCTTATTTTCAACTTTTTTAGTTTATTAACATATAGTCTGCCACAAAACCTATCAGCTACACAAATTATACCTAACCCTCATGAAAGAGCAGTGAATATACCTTTTGGCTTTTGGTGAGAACTAGTAAAAACCCAATACGAATATAATCCAAAAAGAGTCAAATTAAATTGCAAATGCAATAATGCAATCTGAAACCAAAGAAAAGCCGCATGACTTCAACTTCCTTCAGCTGTGATAAATTAGACCCGACCATATTATTGGCTAAGGATGTAAACATACACAAACGGCTAGAATATTTATCACAAATAATTAAGTCACTTAAAATTAATTTTTTGAAACTAAACTAGAACGTATAGCATTAATATTATATTAAATTACAATTCAATATTACCCTACTCATAAATTTAAATTTGTAAAATATAGGTTTAAATTAAATTATATACTCTAATAAATAAAATTAAAAAAATAATAATATAAAAGTTTTCTAAATGTTCGAAATTGTCGACCAGCACTAACTGGCGATAAAAAGTATATACGATGGGTCTGAAATGATCCATTATGAATACTTTTCAGTATACATGACTGCTGTCTCAAGCCCATCGTTAATATTTGTTGTCACCCAATAAGTGCTGGAAGACTTCACACAAGTTAGCAGCCCTATCATTATATATATACAATTATCATCATGATTTATGTTATGAAATTATACAGAATTTATCAGTAATAATCACTATTAATAATAAATTTTGTACGAATTTTATTCAGAATATGAATATATATATATATATATATATATATATATATGACAAATGCACAAAGAATCAATGGTGTAATCAATTTCAACGACAGACAGCTAGGGTTTGAAAAAAAAAAATCCATGGCTTTAGTACTGTGAGGAAGCGTGTGCAGCACTGCGGCTTCTGGTTCTCAAAGTTCACATTCTCATATGATAATATATTGGTTACCGGTAGGCATCAAATCTTATGTCAGTTTTTTGTTTTTTTTTGTTTTGTTTTCTGTTTTAATTTTTTTTAATTAAAAAAACAAATAATTAATTGTGATCCTATTCTCTGAAACGACCAACAATATGTCTCTCCAGTTGCTAAACCAATTCAGACCCTCAAAGACCTTTTTTTGGGTAAGATCAAATGAGAGAATGCCACAGAGTAGGTATTTTGTATATTGCTTTGATTAACATAATTTTTTGATTTCGTATAGAGGAATATACAATGGAATTCAAATTTCTACTATTTCGACATCAAAATATAAGTATGCTATGAGGTCGAGAAGGGTATCAGTATATTACCCTATTTAATATTTATTAATTGGTTTTGAAGTCGGTATATAGTTGATCAGTTGGGAGAAATCAAGTAGGAAAGCAATCATGCAACAAAGACTTATTCAGGAAGACATCTAACATCCGGCTCTATTTTGACTTATTTTTTCCTGAAATGTGTGCTTTGGATAAGAAACCCCCAATATTATAAACTAATAAAACGGCGTCGACTTACAAGGGGAAAAAAAATCATAAAGAAAATGGTCGGTTGGGTGTCTGTATTTGAGTAAAGAAGCAGGTGGGACTGATTTAATCAGTCCCAGCATATTTGGCTTTTTATGGTACATTCATTACGAGAGCAATGAAGACCCTCAATAAGAGTAGAGAGGTCGGCATAGTTTTTTCACCAAAAACATTTAGTATTTGGTACCAGTGATACTGGGTTTTGTTACTTAATTGAGGTCGGCTTCGCATGTGCTTGTGAATTGCGATTTCTATTTTCCACCTACAAATTCTTTTATTATGTCATTGATTAACAATTTGGTACACCTTGCTGCCTCAGATTCTTGGCAGGAAGTTTCGTTGTGCGTGTTCTTTTTACCTTCCCCACTAAGAATTCTAGACATTTTTTGTTCAGATTTATGCACAGTTTTATTTTTAGAAAAAAAGAAGATTATTTTTCCTTTTGCATATTTACAATATCTGAATGTGTACACATGAAAAGCCTGAATCCATATACAGTGGATTACTTAATTTGCAATTCGTGATGTAAAAGAGTCTTTATTGTCTCTGTTAGTCTGTATTAGTTTCTCAAGCCGTCAAAGTGATGCACAGCTTACGTCTGGCTTCATTGCTTACAGCAGAGGAGTCTAGGTCTGTGTTGTAGTGTCTTTTCCTTCAATGAAAGTTCATATTGTAAAAAATAAAAAATAAAAAAATCTCTTTTGACAGCGGCAAACATCTATAGTAGTTTGGCTATCATGATTTTTGGGACTAACAAACAAGTAATGAAAGTACAAGGTATATATTCAGCAAAAAAAAGTACAAGGTATATATACAATATTGTTAAGATTTGGAATTACATTTTAAAAAATTAATCTAATAGAAAGAGTAATTTAAATTTTTTATATAAACTTTTGAATAACCATTTTTTAATTGTTTGCATTTTCTAACAAAAAATGTGCCTTCCTGTCATATTTGGACTACTATGGTCTTTGACCTTTTCAAATTTGTGAGAATATCATTTGTATTTTTGAAAATATACAGCAGCACTATAAATATGACAATTCCGTCATTTTTTCGGCGTTAAGTGACACGTTTTTATTTGCCACGAATTTGTAAGGTAAGAAAGTCATTCTAAACTGGCGTGTTTACTTCTTTTCTCCGAACTCTTCGAATGTTGTCATTTCTTCTCTTCCCCTGTCCCATCGCTTCCTCTGTATGTTGTCGTTTTCAGCCAATTAAGCTTTGACAGATTGCTTGAAGATTGGCGTCAATAGAGGAATGCACAGGCTTGTACTTGTCTGCGACGCGAGAGCCATGGCGTCGAACTCACCCCTGAGCTTGTAAGAAGCTTCGTCATAAGCCAGAGCAGCTTTTTTAACGGTGTCGAATGTATCGAGCTAGAGCCTGGTGCGATTCTTCTGTAGCCGGATCTCATCGACCCATTTCCAAAGTGGTTTTGGGTTGAAATTTTGACGTCGGACGGGGGGGATCGAAATCGACGCGGATGAATTTGAAAGCATAGGTTGTGGAAGTCCGTTTGTGGCACACGTCATAGAACGAAGCGAGGAAGACATTCGAGAAGTTTGGGGAGATTAAAGAAGGGCAGTAATCTAGCTTGGAATGACTTTTTACTTCACAAATCCGTGACAAATAATCCCACGTGAGGAAAGCGTTTCATTTCAAGACTAAGGAATGTATTTATTAAGATTCTAAAATATTTGTATGAAGTTAAAAAATTTAGGTGTATTTAATACAGATTTTTAAAAAGTTTATAAAGTTATGGAATATTCAATTAAGATTTTTTAAAAAGTTTATAAAAGTTTTGGAGTATTTAATTTGTCAATGACTTTTAAAGACTTGTATAAATGAAATATTTTTATAGACTTTTTAATCAAAACTGAAAAGTTTATGCTTATAAAATAATTTTCATTCTCCCCCAAAACTTTTATAGACTTTTTATAAATGATTCTAATTATTTTACATTATTTTAGAATTTTTTCATTTTTATCTCTCTTATTCTCCCTCTTTACCTCTTTCTGTACTGCGGAACAAAAGTCTTAACAAAAAAATTATGAATTTTTTATTTTGGAATTTTTTTTATTTTATTTTATAAAAATGCAATTTTTAATTTATTTTTAATATATAAATATAACAAAGTGCAATACAACTGTAATTTGCTTTAAAAAAAAACCTAAATGACTATTTTCTTTATTTTTTCTTATGTTCATTTACTTTTGCTAAATATAAAAAGTATAATATCTAATATATTTTTAAAAACTAAAAAATAAAAATAATATTGAATTTCGGTAAATAATTTTTGAAATAATTTTTTTTATCAAGGTAATTTATATTTTTATTCTTTTAAGAAAATATTTTTATTGATGTAAAAAATATAATTATACAGCTATAAATATAATTATACAGCTATACAACTCTATTATATTTCAAAATTAATGAAAATATACTAAAATGTTTTTTAAAATGAAAATTGTTAGAACTATATAAAAATATTTCATAACTATGTGAAATAATATAAAAGTTTTTAAACATAAAAGTTTATAAAAGTTGTTAAAACTTTATAAAGTCATTAAAAAAAATTATAAAATTCGTTCAAGTTTATGAGAGTCATTTAAAAAAAGTTTATAAAAGTCATTCGAAATCAAACATATTTTTATAAACTCTATAAAAATGTATTAAAATCTATAAAAGTCTTTGATTTAAAAAAGTATGTTACAGTCTTAATTGAATATACCCCACTAAGTATGCATGTATATATTATGTAGCCAACATAAAAAGATAATGAGATTAAGGACAATGATTAAAAATCATCTATACTTTTATAAAATTTAAAAATATATGTTAAAGTCTACAAAAATTTATAATTAAAAAAAATCTATACAATTTTTAAAAATCTTAATCGATTACAACACTTAAAAATGTTGGAATTGTTAAATTTGGAGTGCTGCATATTTTCAAAAGTACATGGGTTATTTTTTTAATTTTGAAAGGTTAAGATGCAAAATGATACCAAATCGATAATTAAGGCCCAATAGTGTAATAATGCAGACCATAGTTAGGTCCAAGCCTTAGCCCATCAAAATTTCCTAATTAGGCCCATTGTTATATAACGTCTCGGTTTACAAGTGGCCCGAGAATATTAAACGATGATAGACCCAATGAAACAGTACAGATTTCGATGAAAAGCGACCTAACCCAAATCATGGAAATCAGATTGAATCGACGTCGTTGTCGGTTCCAGCGCCCGATTAAATTTCAGCCGTCCACTTGGCAAACACCTTTTCCTCGTTTAGAAAAGTAAAAAAGGTAGTCCATATAAAAAGAGAGAGAGACAAATCCCAGAAATTGTAGGTGAACACTCTGCGTTTTATAGCATCGAATCGGAGACAGAAACTATCATCAGAAGCTTTTCGGAACAAGAAAATGTCGGGCGCAACGAACCAGGAGGAGGATAAGAAGCCAAGCGATCAAGCCGCTCACATCAACCTCAAAGTCAAGGGCCAGGTATTACTCTTCTTTCTCTTTTTCTTTTTCTTTCTATGGCTTTTATTTCAAAGGGTTAGGGTTAGGGTTGGGGTTTAGAAAAATTGGTGGTCTATCTCACCCTTTTGTGTGCAATTTTGGGTAATTTCGAAAATTTTAATTTGGGGATTATGATGTTACCGTTTAAGGATAAATCGGAGATAGAAAATTTGATCTTTAAAGTTTGCAAAACACTAAGAGAAAGATTTAAGGGTTTGGATTCTAAGTTTGTGGTGTGGGGTTTTTGTGCTTTGATTTTGCAGGATGGGAATGAAGTGTTTTTCAGGATTAAGAGAAGCACTCAACTGAAGAAGCTTATGAATGCTTACTGTGATAGGCAATCGGTTGAAATCAACTCGATTGCCTTTCTGTTTGATGGGCGTCGTCTTAGAGCTGAGCAGACCCCTGATGAGTTGGAGATGGAAGATGGAGATGAAATTGATGCAATGCTGCATCAAACTGGAGGCTCTGTTTCAGCTTTCTATTCTATGGGGTTTTGAAGGATAAAAGCTGACGTTTGTCGCTAAGATCTACGGTTTGTGAAGTAGTATGAACTTAATTCCTAGTTTTTGATATGTTAATATCTTAGATCTATGTGTATGGATGGATTATGTTCTTTGCCATCTACTTAGTTTATCATTTGATCATGGACTTAGTTTAGCTCCGTTCTATCAGTGAAACGAAAAACTTTATTGTTTACTTATAATCGTTTATGGTAATAGAGTGGTATTTGAGATATTTAGAGGAAGATGGTATATCACTTATGATCAGTAATCACTATACTGTTATCCAAGCCAGTGTGTCTGTGGTTTTTCTTTTCATAGCTCTGGATGATATCCTATCTAGTGTTGTTTTGGTTTGTGGATTTCTTTAATTTAAAGCTGATAAACCGTCTGAACTCTACAAATCATAAAACTTTTTTGGAAAGAAGATTCATCAATGGGATGGGAATTTTTGATAAGTGTGAAGTTGATAATCCAGTCGAATTTAGACAGCTTACCAAATATGAAAGTTCTTAGTAATGAAATATATATATATTGCTTCCCTCCATTTGTTCAAATATGGTTTAGTGAAATTTAGTGACTCTAGTCTGATTAGAATAGAAAATAGCGTGATTCTGTGTCAGGAGGAAAGAGTTGTTTATATTGCCATATAAATCCTTAAGCTTCGCCGAGCTTTTGCAAAAGCATTACTTCTTTTTAGCATTAGTTCAGTTTGCTCAACTGCAAGACAAAAATTTCAATAAATCCTTGTATGAATTTTTACTTGCTGAGATCTTCAACCTGAAAAATGGTTTAGTTGTTGGGATGTAAATTTAGATGTGGCAATTTGTGTTGGTGGATAGTGCTTGGAATTGTTCAACTCGAATATAATCTGTTTATTAATAATGTCATAATCTTTTAACCAGGACCGGTTTAATAAATAGGTAACACGATACAATTACCCATTTATTAAATGGTGACATTTGGTTAAAATGATCCAATTACATAAATGAACTTTTGAAAGTTAATTATTTTAAATAAATTAAAAACAATTTAATCATTAATTAATTTTAAGCTTACATATGTATGTAAAACCATATAAATTATACTTAGAAGTTTACACTGATATGACATATGGTGACATCACAAATCGGTAAATTATATTTTTTAAAATTTGAATAATATATATATTTTTTTTTTCATGGGACAATTAATATGCATGAGGATGACATTTGTTTGTCACATAAAATATTTTTATTATAAATTTTTTATAGCGTTTTTACTATATTTATATATATATGATTTTGCTATAATAAAACATTCTAAAGAGATATTTTATGTTGCAAGCTTTATGTTGATTGCCACTATGGATGGGCGGTTGTTCAGTTAGGATAGTTCTTGAAAAAAATTCAAATTGAATGACCATGTAAACTTAAATGTTCATGAATGTTTTTATTCAGTTTGGTTGAGCAGTTTATTTTTGTACGAGTATGAATGTGTTAATTAAAAATTATTTTTTGAAAAAAAAATGTATTAAAATTGATATTAAATAATATATAAATATATAAATTTGATATTTGATATTAAAATATATTATAATGGTTTAGTTTAAATTGCAAGTTGAACCACAATATATGATTTGGCAAAATTATAAATTTAACTAAGCTGTTTGAGCTTTAAAAACCAAACCAAACAATGGTCTAGTTCAGTTTAATATTTTAATTGGTTTATGTTTACTTAAATGAAAATTTATTAAAATTCAAAATATATTTAATTGAAATGTATTATTTAGATGATGTATTTTGTTAAATATAATTTCTTTACTTTAAAATCTGCATTCTAACTATATCACAACTCTGCATATATATACGTAATAACGCTAATACTACTTTCCTATAAAATAACATAGAAAAACTCTAATTCGAATAATTGTGTTTTCAATTTACTACATCTTCAACACTCGTTTATTAATTTTTATTTTTATCTTATGCTCATAATTCCATACATATATTAAACGTATAATATCTAAGTACATAAATATTATTTTATTAATTTTATTTTTAATAAATGGAAAAACTCAAATAATACAATTTTAAAGAGGTTATAAAATCCTATTGGATTGTATTGATACATTAATTATTATATTTAGTTAAACGGATCAATTTAAGTCAATTTTAAATTAAATATATTAACTTAAAAATAAAATATTTAATAATCAAGTTAAACGAATAAATTTGAATTTATTTATTGTAANTTTTTTTTTTTTTTTTAAATTGTGCTAACGTGTTATGATTTAGATTGCCGGCATTATTATGTCTGCTAAATCGAAAGCATAATATATTGCACCGAAAAGGTAGCTGCTTTTATTTATTTATTTATTTTGGGGGTAATAGAAAAGGTAACCTTAATCTTGAGGATTTTTGTAAGTTCTATTTGCTCTTATTCCATTCCGATCCCTTCCATACTATTCCTATTCGTTTCCGTAATGGCCAAGGGGATGAATTAAGCTGCAAGAGATAACTAACACTTTTTTATTATTATATGTTTCTGAGCAAGCGTATCCTGAATATACAACCCAAGAAAAGAAAATAAAATTAAAAATCCGATGCCCTTGCAATAGTAATCATTTGCAGCTTTAGGGGATAATATCTTTCTTTCTAACACTTAGAGCCCTTAAATTCTCCTACAAGAGAAAAATGATTAATTAAAAAAAAATAGTAACAATACCATATGGTTGTGTCTTGTCTGTTAAGTGTAAGATAATTTTTGTTTAGGATTATCAAACTTTAATTCAATTTTTTGAAGGGATAATTTCATTTTATGTTAAAGGAAATCAGCATTACCTCTTGTTAATTGGCTTCTTCTTAGTGCTCTAGTGTCGTCTAAACTCTAAACAATAAATCTGAGTGCTAACATGTTAGATTCAGTTTAATATATTACTTTTCCCATTTTAAAGATTCGATTAACCAAAATACAAGCTACCACTCCCGTGCCAATTGAGAAGTATCATAATTTACTTATGCTACAAGCATCTGTAATCTGAAAACCCAGTGCTAATTGATTCTTTGCTTGCCGTTTACAAAATAAATAAATAAATATAAATATAAATATTTCAGTACATAAGCGTTTTATATTTGCTAATCTTTTAAGGAAATAATGTGTTTTTATTAAATTTTCCATTTGATTTATTAGGGAAGAAATTTTATTATCTCCAAATGCGGATTTTCAATGAAAAACTGCATTTGAAAATTAGAACTGTATAAAAATTGAATCGATTCAATTCATTAACCCTGATCAAATCAAATTAATAAAGTTGGTTTGAATGAGTTTTATTCTTGTCAATCGGGATTGTTCGTTTTCAAATGATAGAACATTTTATAGTTTGGTTCGATTGACGGGTAATTTTATTTCACTCCCTATCTAAACAGAACCCAACCTGACCCATTTTATAAACATTTTGACATACAATATGAACACCAGACAAGCTAGTGCGGTTTTTTCCTTTGGATCTTAAATTCATACGTAATTATTCCCTCCACTTCTAATTTTTTTAAATTCTGAAAGTGCATTTTTCCAACGTTATGAATAAGCAAGTAGATAGCTTGAACACCATTATCCTTGGATCAGGTTATGAAGATATGATGGTAGTATGGATCATGATAGGGTCGAAAAGCGATGTGGTTAATTTAAGCCCTGAAATCGGTGTTACTGCTTGCTAGTACACAAGGTTAAGTATGCATTTAGATAGCTTAGACAGAGAGGAGTTTGTGTATGAGGTCCAAAAGGGCATATGTTGATTTGTAGTGATATTGGATGTCCAATTGCCATCCATGAGAAGTGCATGTGCCAGCAAAGAAAGCATTGGCGGATTTTCTTCACACAGTTGGTTGCAACAAATACCATCAGAAAGATGTGGAAGATGAGAAGTATGAGCTTGGTGCAGACCCTAGTCTAACTGGTAATCTAAATGAACCAAATTGATCAATTAAAAATGATTTAGTATTGTTAGATTTTTTCCATGTTACCGATTTGATTTGATTCGGTAATATAGAAAAACCAAACTAATTTGTTTAGGCGTCGTTTGATAACTCATTCATTTATGGGTTTTATTTTTTATTTTTGAATTTTTTGAAAACCAAAAATGAAAATGCGTTTAATAACCATTTTCATTTATATTTTAAAAAAACAAAAAACAAAAATGCATTTGATAACTATTTTCATTTTTTAAAATCTAAAAACCATTTTCATTTTTCTTTAAAAAAAAAACTTTAAAAAGTCATTTTCATTTTCAGTTTTCATTTTTTTTTATCCTTAATAATACTAAGATACAAGACAACTCGAACAATACTTGAATCTGAGACTGCCCATACTGACATCGTTTATATGTGGTCGAGACAACAAATTGCTCAAATAAGGCTAGAACCCAGAACCATCCAGTCTGGGCCGGAACCCGGGACTATCTGGTCGGGGCCGGAACTCGGAAACACCTGGTCGGAGCTGCCACCTGGGACAGCCTGGTCGAAGCCGCAACTCGGGACCGTCGGTCCGAGCTGGAACCCGGGATAGCCCAGTCTGGGCTGGAACCTGGGATAGCCCGGTCTGGGCCAAAACCCGGGACTGCCCAGCCTGGGCTGCAATCTGGGACCACTTGTTTCGAGCTGCAATCCGGGCTGGAACCCGGGACCGCCTGGTCGGACCACCGGTCCAAGCTGGAACCCGGGACAGCCCGGTCTGAGCCAGAACCCAGGGCTGCCCGTTTCAGGCCGCAATCCTGGCTAGAACCTGGGACAGCCCAGTTAGGGCTGGAACCCGAGATAGCCCGGTCTAAGCTGAAATTCGAGACCAGGGATAGCCTGATCCGGGTTGAAACCCAGGACAGCCAGGTCCGGGCAGAAACTTGGGACAACTTGGTTGGGGTCGGAATCCGAGACTGCCCAATCAGGGCCGTGACCCGAGACCTCCCGATTGAGGCTGGAACCTGCAACAGCCCGATTCGGGCTGCAATTTAGGATCACTTGTTTCGGGCCACAATCCGAGCTAGAACCTGGGACTGCCTGGTCCAGGCCAGAATTTGAGACCGCCTGAGACAACCCGGTCAAGACTGAAACCTGGGACCTTCCGGTCTGAGCCAAAACCCAGGACAGCTCGGTTCAAGCCGGAACTCGAGACCGCCTGGTCCAAGCTAAAACCCGGGACAGCTCGGTCGAGGCTGGAACCCAAGACTGCCATGTCGGGGCTGAAACTTGGGACCGCCCAGTCTAGGCCATGACCAGGGATCGTTTGGTCAAGGCCGGAACCCGGGACAACCTGGTTTGTGCAGGAACCCGAGATAGCCTGATCTAGGCCGAAACCTAGGATTGCCCAGCCCAGGCAAGAACTCGGGATAGCCCGGTCAGGGGCAGTACCTGGGACCGCTGGCATTGTCTGGTCTAGACTGGAACCCGTGATCAAGACAGCCTCGTCTGGGCCGAAACCTGAGACACTACAGTCGAGACCAAAATCTAAAATCGACAATAATTGAATATGAATTTGTTTAAATTTAATTGTAAAGTTTTTTAAAAAATAAATAAATTAATAAATAAAATAAATAAAAATGATTATAAAAATAATTTTTTTCATAAAAAAAATAAAAAAATGGTTGTTGTTTTTTATTTTTAGCAAAAATATAAACCAAAAACCGAATGCGTTAACGAACAGATCCTAAGCCCTGTTAAGGATGTGTACAAAATTGTTGGCTGATAAATTTGGAAATAATGAAAATGGTGTTTGCTGGTAATGTGGTATAGATTAAAGCCAACAAATATATTAATTACAAAGGTTCAGCACATAATATAATCATAAATAGTCAAATACATATGCAAGATTCTTTTGGATATGAAATTGTAAATGCGCATAAAAGATTCTTTTTTCTTTAAAGAAAAATCCTCCATTTACTTCAAGGACACCATTCCATATATAGAGGTTATATATGCATCTATGCTGGGCTTGTTGTACTCGTCTCCACATTAAAGGGTTTTGTGTTGGAGACGAAACGGAAATCAGTTCCAAATTCAATTAATATACAGCCAATCCAAACTACCATAGTTGCTTAATTGGTCAAATTTTCTCATCAGCTTCCAATATTTCTTAAATTATGGAACAACTTTTTGGCTATTCAATTAAGTAAGTTAGCAAAGAAATATTAATGGCAAGTAAAAAATAGCATCATGCTTTTCTCGCCTCAATTAGTTCATACCGTTCTGGCATGTAAAGGTTACGCGGACCGGCTCAAACAAATTCGGATTTTTATATTATTTATTTATTTTTATATGGTTTTAATGGTTTTGTTTATAAAGCGAAGTCCTAGTGAATAACACTGCATGTGTGAGAGCCAGAGTAAAAAGAATGAAGAAGACTCTTGGTGGTGTTACTATTAATATTAACCAATGAAGTAATGACATTCAGTCAAAGCTGACCTGATTTTGGCCCCACCTAATCCCCTGCTCAAATCACGTGCCAAGCACGAATCAATAAATATAAGAAAGCGAGAGAGAAAAAAGAGAGCGACAGAGAGAGAGAGAGAGAGAGCGCAATGAAGCAAGGTATAGTCTTAGTGCTCTCCATCTTTGCCATCTTTTCTCTAAGCCACTCTTTCGACTACGGTGAAGCTCTGTCCAAAAGCCTCCTCTACTTCGAAACGCAGCGTTCTGGTCGCCTACCATACAACCAGAGGGTCACTTGGCGTGTCAATTCTGGCCTCACTGACGGCCTCCAACAAGGGGTACTTAAATTTGTCCATTTCGCCCTCCATTTACTGAAATTCCATTGACGCATATACGTGTATCCATTTCATTGGCTGAGCTTTGTTTATTTATTTTTTATTTTTTTGTGTTTAATTTTTCTCAGGTGGAATTGGTCGGAGGCTATTACGATGCCGGCGACAATGTGAAGTTTGGTCTTCCAATGGCATTTACCATAACAATGCTCTCCTGGGGTGTCATTCAATACCACAGAGATATTGTTCACGCCGGAGAGTACCGTCACGCGCTGGAAGCTATCAAGTGGGGAACCGATTATTTCATCAAAGCTCATACTCACCGTAACGTTTTATGGGCGCAGGTAATTTGATTCATGCTATGCTTTCTCTACGCGCTTCCATCGAGAGTGGGGAGTACTCTCTGTGCTAGTTCCCGGGCCCATTTTGCATTGACGCCGTGATCGGCGCGTTTTGAGTCGCGGCGGCACGTGGGTCAGGATCAACTTTTTGGTCTAAAATTTTGATTTTGATTTTCTTTCCAGGTCGGTGATGGGGCCACCGATCACTATTGCTGGCAGAGACCGGAGGACATGACGACGTCGCGCCGGGCCTACGAAGTCAATGCCACAAAACCCGGGTCGGATATTGCCGGAGAAACAGCGGCGGCAATGGCGGCGGCATCCATTGTGTTTAGGAGAACGAACCCACATTACTCTCACCTACTCCTACGTCATGCAAAACAGGTAAGTTAGTTAATGCTAAGACTTTTGGTTAGTTTAACTGTAACCAGTCAAATCACTAAAATATTCAATTAAATTAATGTTTTTTTTTTCTTCGGTTCTTTTTCGTAAAAATATAATATGGGAATTGGGTTTTTGTCTTTTTATGTAGTTGTTTGATTTTGGTGACAAATATAGAGGAAAGTACGACGATAGTATTGGTGTGGCAAAAGGGTATTACACATCGGTGAGTGGCTATAAGGATGAGTTGCTGTGGGCTGCTCTCTGGCTCTACAAGGCCACACACAAAGAGCACTATTTGCATTATGCTTTGCAAAATCATGAAGCATTTGGCGGCACAACTTGGGCTATCCTAGAGTTTAGCTGGGATGTCAAATATTCTGGTCTTCAAATCCTTGCTTCAATGGTAAAATTCTCCGACGTCCTTTCATCAACAAAGTTCCATAATTCTTCCTTATTATAACATATTATTCTTATGTCCAAATTAATTGGCATAATTGTGATTTGTGTACATTTTTTATATGTATCACTTGGGCAGTTGATGATGGAAGAGAAGCATAAGAAGCACAAGCATATCCTAAAACAGTATCGCTCAAAAGCAGAGTATTACATATGCGGTTGCCTTGGCAAAAACAATAATGGGACTAACGTGCAACGCACCCCAGCAGGCTTACTCTACATCCGCCAATGGAACAACATGCAATACGTTTCAAATGCTGCATTTCTTCTCACGGTTTACTCTGATTTCCTTAAATCCGCTAGTCAAATGCTTCATTGCCCAAAAGGGGTTGTGGGCCCGGATCAAATCTTCTCCTTTGCCAAATCTCAGATTGATTACATCTTAGGCTCTAATCCAATGGCTATGAGCTACTTGGTTGGGTATGGTTCAAAATACCCTCAGAGAGTGCACCATAGAGGGGCGTCTGTTGTATCATATAAGAAAGATAAAGGATTTATTGGGTGTACTGAAGGGTATGATAACTGGTATGGTCGCCGTGGACCTAATCCTAATCTGCTTGTTGGGGCCCTTGTTGGTGGACCCGACAGTCATGATCGGTTTAAGGATGAACGGTCCAATTACGTGCAGACAGAGGCATGCACTTACAATACAGCAACATTAGTTGGGGTTTTTGCTAAATTGCATACATCTGAAAGTAGATGATTCTTTCTCCTAATCCACCTTTAGCTGACTTTTTCTATTTAGAATGTGAAAGGTGCTCTCTATGTCTTTCATATGGATTTGTTCATTAAAGTGTACCAACCCATTGTTTATCCATACTTATACTGAAAGAATTAGAAAGAAAAATAAAAGAAATCCCTTCCCTCCTCTCCCCAAAAAAAAATAAAACTTTTATGCTGATGGGTTTGGATTAGATTGTGCACAAATTTAGTACATATCCATTTATAAAGGAGTTATGATGGTCACGGAAATATTGGGTATCTTTTTTACTTTCTTCATAATTGTGACATTATACCAATTGTGGATTTCCATACTTAATTGCGGATGTCCAACTTCTCAAACCAAAGTTCATCACCATGTAGTTTTCCAAAAAAGAAAAAAATTCACTATGTCAACGGCTTAAATCTGGCTAATTTTGTTGTGCAATTTCAACGATAATTAAGCAATATCAAATGCTTGATTTTTTTTTTTTTGTAAAATTCATTATTCAAAGATATAAAGTTCAAGTCCTCCTTTTTTAATTTATGTTTGTTTGTATAGCTTTTTGTCAAACAATAATAAAATAAAATAATAATAATAATAAATAAATAAAGACCCTAAATTTGGTATTATCCTTCAACCTAGAATTTTGTCATCGTGAGAGATAGGCAGATACTGAAGCTGTTGAATGAGCCGGCTGATAGATACATGTTTTGCATGCGTGGACTGACTAAAGTGACCAATGCCCATACAGAATGTAGCAGATAGTAGGAGAGAGTCCCCTGTTTTAGATGACCAACTCCTACTTTAAAAAACACTTTGACCTAAAACGACTTAAAAAAGGACAGTGAATCTTAACATAAATGGCTTTCAGCATGGAAACCATGAACTTTCAAGAACTCATTTATGGAGGTTTCAGGGGCTCACGAAAAAAATATGGACTCTGTTTTGTAAATGTGTTGCAGCAAAAAGACACAAATTGTCTCAGTAGTGGCCTATAGAAAGTAGAAGTCAAGAATTTTGCCTGAGATGGACAATAATTATGTCCAACGATACACTTGGCACAGATTAATTAGAATCTTGAGATTTAAAAGGGATTTTTCTTTAAAGGATAAATGATCACAATTTTGAAAGAAAGCTCTTAGTTTGTCACTTGCAACGACAAAATGAACCAACTACAAATCCTGGTCCAAATTAAATGACGGGGCCACAAGCTGAAAAAGCAAACTGCCAAAATTACCAGACTACCATCCCTCATTAATTTGTTCTTTGAATGTCACAATCTATCCTACTGCCAAAGCCAAAGGCACTCTCAGTATGCCCTACAACCAAAGGCCTAGTGCTTGCTCCATCATTGATTGGTTTCCTCTCAATTATTTCATTTCCTACCCTATCTACCATAGTTTTTGCTCTGGCCTGACCAAGATGATGATCCTGCAAAGCCAGGAAATACATGAAGATTTTCTAGAATTAATGCTTTCCCTTATAAAATTTAACAATCAAACACTAAAACCAGATAGTCCAACCACATGGTAGACTTGATTTGCACAAACTACCGACATAAGAAAAAGGGTAATTTCTTCATCTCCCAATACGCAAATAAATCTCTTATCCAGTTCCAATCACAACAAGAAATAACTCAATTTGAAGATCCGACCACTTTATTTGACATATTATATATATAGTAAATCTCTTCAGAAATAGTTGAAAAACAAATACGTGCACATAATACATATATAATTCCACAATACTAAACAGTTTTAATCATGTTTTTCCCCTCTCCTGCGGTTGTCAACACCAGGCTCATGTTCCTCGTATCTTTTCTTCGCAGATTCAACCTTCGAATCTCCCAAAGCAGCTTCTTCAGCACCATCATAGGCCTTATCGAAGGTCTGGCTACCGATCCCTTGCTCTGCAGCACGAAGCTTCTCCTCGGCTACTCTTTCGATTACATCTGCAGTAGAAGGTGCTCTCTGTGCTTCCTTGTCTATGTGCCTTTCCTTTGCCTTCCTCGCTTCGCTAAGTCTCTGCATTCACTCACCAATTTTATATATCTATATGCAATTTCTAAAACCAAATAATGCAGAATTTCCAAACAAAATCAGATTTATGGGGTAGTTTGTTTGATTACCTTGATGGGGTTGTAAAGGCATGGTGTTAAGGGCTTGGATATGGACGGCTTAGAGAAGAGGGCGTTGGAGAGGAAGATGTAGCCGCTCATATTTTAGTAGATGATGATGAAAATGTGTGGGATTGGGATAGGAGTATGAGGAATTGGAATTGAACAAGTTGGGATTGCCACCGATGATATATTCATTAGGGCAAAGGCAAAGCTTCTCGTGGGTGCACTCCACGTGTCCTACTTTTCTTGGGACGTGGTGCTGTGTAGATTCGCCATTTAAGACCCATGCAATTTTAAAAAAACCCCTTTCTTGCTTAGTTACCCTAAGCTTTTACTGGAGGGGTTCTTTTTCACTGTTTGTTTTCCTCTTGACACTCTCTCTTTTGACACTGAAAATCAATTCATTTACTATTTATTTTCTTTTCTTTTTTAAATTAAGAAAATTTTAGAAATAGAAAATGATCAAAAAGTAGTCTTTTTCAATGCAATAAAAATATTAATGAAATACATGGAATCCTATGAAATTAAGTAGAGTTTTAAATTAGTATATATCAACATACATTTAAAATAATATAGTTTTAAAAAATCAAATGAAATCATAGTGAGGAAAAAATATATAAAATTGAATTAGAAGTAATATTTTTGAATTCCGTTTTAAAAAAGGGCAAATTGTTTGTATTTACTATTGGCAAGGGACTTGTAGTCTCGAAGGAAAATGTTGAATTTTGATAATTCATATGTAATATAAATAGAATTGAAGTCTAAATGTACTTTAGTAATTTGTTTAAACATAAATTTTTATAATTAATTTGTACAATTAATATTTTTTAATTTGAAAAAAATTATATATTTATCTAATTTAATTTAAATTGACAAATTCTGTAAATTTAAATGTTACATGCATATCTAACTCTTAAAATTAATTTTTAATTTTTTTTATTTTGTAGTACAATTAAAAATGAAAAAATTAATTTTGAAATTCATCAATTTTAACTAAATTGAAGAAAAATATAATTTTTTTCAAATTAAATGATATCAATTGCATAAATTAATTAGAAAAAAATTTATATAAACAAATTTAATTTAAAAAAATATTAAAATTCATTTAGACCTGTAATTTAATAGTCTTATTTACATAATTTTTAAATTGCACTCGTTTGTTCTTAACTTTGATTTTGACCAAGAGGGTAAAAAATCAAGTTTTACTATAATGTTCAAGTTTTATCGATATTTGAGACGAAAGCTCAATTATACCTTCATAATTATAAACATAAATATACATAAATTATTGTATCTATGGATAGATTCACAACTCACCTCAATCTCTATAATTTTCTTTCTTATTCACAAAATAAAATTAAAAAATCCAAAAAAAAAATTGACATTGAAAAGTGAAATATGACGTGGCGCCAGGTGTAGGAGAACGCCAAAATGACAGGAGGCGAAATCCTCGGCCACCGCTGGGATAGTCGTCTCCAAGCTAGGGTTTTTCTTGAACCCATTTGAACTTTCAAGTAAGCTCTCTCTCTCTCTCTGCGACTCCATGGAGTCCAACGGTGGAGATGCGTCTCGGATTCTTCACGAAATCGAAACTCTCAAGGCCACGAAGAGCGACATAGAACACCGAATCTCAGCTCTTGAAGCTAAGCTCCGAGAGACCAACATTGATAGCGAAAAAGGCACCGTTTTGAATGGCTCTTGCCCTCCGAGCTCAACCGTCCATTCGGATTTCGGTCACGGCCTGTCGCCCGAGATGATTTACCGATACAGTCGCCACCTTTTGCTCCCTTCTTTTGGTGTCCAAGGTCAGGTCACGTCATGAGCGTACTATATGTATATATGTATCATCGCCTTTTGGGTAATTATGTATATACTCGTATATGAGGAAGCTCCAATCTTTTTTTGGATTGAATTCAATATGAGGCTTTCTTAATTTAGCGTTATCAGTTTACGCAATTAGCAACTTTTACATAGAGAAGTATAATTTATGTAATCGGTGAGAATGAGTCAACTTTGAATTTGGTTGTAGGGCAATCGAATCTCTTAAAGTCGTCGATTTTAGTGGTTGGAGCTGGCGGGTTGGGTTCGCCTGCATTGTTATATGTCGCGGCTTGTGGTGTTGGTAAGATTTCTCATATTCTAGCAGTGGATTCCTTTAGTTTTTACTTATAATTTGCTTGGTAAGTCTGCTTACTTCTTTATGGGATTTTATTATTTATAGGCCGCTTGGGTATTGTCGATCATGATGTGGTTGAGCTTAATAATATGCACAGGCAGGTAACAACTTAGGAAAATCCGAAAATGTAGTACCTTTACAATATTATGCTACTGTCATTTTTGTGTTTTGAGAGAGAGAGAGAGAAGGATTTTTACGAGGCTTTGTGTTGGCCCTTTTTTACACTATTAGTTTTTAAGAGTGAAATGTAGATCATCTAAAACTAGTCTACTTAGCTTTATATTTTGGCTGTTTTTAAATTTAGTTTAGTTTTCTGTATGTATGAAAGTCTTAATTATTACTATGCGATTTAGTTTTCTGATTTATTCTGCCTCTTAAACTCATTTTCACAGAAACTAACTAGTACTACATGTTTCGTCTCAGATTATTCACCGAGAAGAATATATTGGTCAGCCAAAAGTAAAATCTGCTGCTGCTTCTTGTCTCTCGTATGTTGCGCTTTCGTTTTATTATTGTTTGTCTACATTTAAGTATTAGACTCATATGAAGTTGAATTGTGATTTATGAAGGATGAAATTACCTTTTCTACAAAATGTTTTGGAATTCTGTGATGTTTTTATTGTTCCTAACATGCTTTTGTTTCCCAGGATCAATTCCACTATTAATATTGTGGAACATAAAGAAGCTTTGCGTACATCGAATGCTTTAGAGATTTTGGGCCAGTATCCTTGATATTTTTAATTTGAATTATTACATTCCTCTAGGATGCTTTCAAAATGTAGACTTCCTTCTTTCCTTTTTTTCATTGAAAAGAAATTAAATAATGCTGGAAGATTTTATTTCCTTGATTGGTGACATTTTCAAGATATGATATAATAGTAGATGCAACTGACAATGCTCCTAGCCGTTACATGATCAGTGATTGCTGTGTGGTGTTAGGAAAGGTAAATTATCCTTCTTTTTATAACCTTGAAATGGCTTTGGCCTCCAATGCATTTATTAGGGGTTCTAACCGGCTTGTCTATGTTATATAACTTAGCCATGGGCCTAAGTCCATGGCAATTGACCTGTGGGGAGCCTATGCCAAACTTGTAGTAGTTGGGTCTAAACCTGAGATCCTCTGTTTTATATGATTGTAGTTAGTAATGAAACGTAATAAATAAAGAATATTACACCCAACATAGCTTTATCCTGTATTCAATGAGCATCCCTCAATATTTTTCTACCATTAAATAAATCCATTGTCCACTATTTGGACTTGGAGGCATACTTATTGTTTTTGTAGTATACTATCATCATTTTTATATAACATATTTGTAAGTTGTATTCTTATCACTTAAAAAGAAAATCTAATTTTCTTCTTATATTAACTGATCCATTGTCTATGCATGCAGCCCCTTGTATCTGGTGCTGCACTGGGAATGGAAGGACAGGTTGGAATGCTGGAAACTTTCGTTTTCTGTCCTTATGACCTAATATATACGGCCTTGTAGTAGTGTTTACTTATGAAATTCTAAGCATTTACTGCTCCAAATCTATTTTGTAGCTCACAGTGTACAATTACAATGGTGGACCATGCTACAGATGCTTGTTTCCAACTCCGCCACCTACAACAGCATGTCAAAGATGTTCTGACAGCGGTGTCCTAGGAGTTGGTAGGGCAATTGATTGTTTTTCATTAATAGTCCAGATATTATTTTTCACATTTTATACTATTCTTTTCTTTTTATCTGCATTCTAGCTTTAGGACGTGGTTTCTGACGGCTCATATTTTTCAGTTCCTGGTGTCATTGGTTGTCTCCAAGCTCTGGAGGCTATTAAGATTGGTAGTGCAGTTGGTGAACCGCTTACTGGGCGGATGCTTCTATTTGATGCATTGTCAGCGCGGATTAGAATTGTATGTTTTTTCATCCCTTAAATCTACAGTACCTCTTTACTCTTTTTGTTTTTTGAATAATTACCTCTATTACTCTCTAAAGTGAATGGTTTTAGGTTGCCTCATTTTACACCACTAAATAAACGACTTTGTTTTGAGGATATCTACTCAAATAACTGACTTGACAATTGAATTATTTGCTTATCATCTTTTGTGTCTGAATATTTTATCTTGCATTGCAGGTCAAGATACGAGGAAGATCATTGCAATGCGAAGTCTGTGGTGAAAATGCAACATTCAGTAGGCAACAATTTCAGGAATTTGATTATGAGAAATTCACTCAGTCTCCACTATCTACGGTATGTTTGCTTACCATTAATGTCCTCATTTTCAACTATGAAATTTGTTATGATGATGTTGATTTAACTCAGAAAATAATATATTTTCAATTCTTTCAATGTTCCATCATTTGTATTTTTGGACCGTTATGCATTTGGTTTGAAATGTACAGAGCTTTTCAAAGTTGCTATTTATGATTTCTAAATGAATTACTATTCATTTCATATTTAGCAGAGGTCAACCCAAGAATCCACATAGCATTGGTCTTTCTCTTTATTACTTTTTGAAATGTCAATAATACTTGCATTTCTATATTAGACAATGCTAAGGGTTTTTAATTGTGTGCAGTCGCCCTTGAAGTTAAATCTGCTTCAGGCAGATTCCAGAATAACCAGTAAGGAGTTGAAGGAGAAAATTGCTAAAGGAGAAGCACATGTATTGATCGATGTCCGTCCGCAACACCACTTCAAGATTGTTTCGCTTCCTGGGTCCTTAAACATTCCCCTACCTAGTTTGGAGGTGAGGTTGTCTGAAATCTCTGCAGCTTTGGAGGATGATGAAAAGGGAACATATTCTGGTTCAGGTCCTCAAATATATGTAGTATGTAGAAGGGGTAATGACTCTCAAAGGGCTGTTCAATATCTCCACAATGTTGGTTTCACTTCTGCCAAGGATATCATTGGGGGCCTAGAAGGCTGGGCCAAGGATGTTGATCCAAACTTTCCTACCTATTAGCAGCAGAGGTACCCATCGTCGCTCTTCCTTACAATGTATACTGCCTGGTTGACAATAAATTAGAGTACCATGTTGAATACAAAAGAAATTCTAGGTTTTTTCTTTGCTTGCTTCATCCTTATTGTAATGCTTATAGTAATGTTCAAAGGATTTGAACTATAATGCAAGTGATTTTTATGGGATAAGCAAAAACACCTTTCTCTACACCACCACCCTCCGTATATCGTGCAGTGCAAATTGCAATGACAGATTTAGGCCATGAAAACAAAAGCATTGATGCTCTAAGGTGGGACAGCAATTTTGAACTACTTTGATGAAACTAGTTCAAAAACATTTTACTGCCATCCATGATGGAGTTGGCGAAGCCATATGCAATGGGAACAAAAGGCAAGCACAACGCAAAGGGGGATTTGCATTTATTCTATTATATTGAATTCCTCATCTACATTATGGTTTCAATGAAAGTCTTTCACAAAATCATAAACCAGCAATTGTGATAGAAAGGAACTCAAAATTCATTGATAACCCGCGCAGCTTTTAAACTCAACATTCTCAGTAGCTTTTTTTTTTACCAATTTTTTTTCAAGTAATCTGGGTTTGACCTAGCATAGAATATCAAAATGTGAAGGTGAAGATGGAACATTCATCACCATCCGACTAGTAAGAGTTTCAGAAGAGCCATTCTGATGTAGAGACCATTCTTTGCTTGCCTGAAATAAGCAGCTCTTGGGTCTGAATCAACATCAACAGTAATCTGCATACAGTAGTAGAGAAAATGAAAAACATTAGAACCAAAATAAACAAAACACTAATAAAATTATAAAAGCATATCGATAATATTCAAGACGTCACATGCTTACTTCATCAAGCCTTGGAAGAGGGTGCATGACCACTGCATGTTTTGGCATCACCTCCAACACGCGGCGATCCACAATATACTTGCCTCGAGCTTCTTCATAAAGATCAATTCTCTCTCCAAACCGTTCACGCTGAATGCGAGTTTGATAGACAACATCACATTCAGTAGCCACTTCCATTAAATCAGCACTTTCTTCCCATTCAACTCCCTTTGATGTCAAATAGTCTTTTATGTCGTCCTGGAAAAGGAAATACAAAAGTTGAGTCAATCCCGTATAATTTTTTGAACTTGGCAAATCTACCATGTCATGCCAAGACTAGCTGAACTTACAATAATGCTGAACTGTAAACTGTTTAACATCTATTTAAGTTCAAATAATTAAAAGGCGCACATCCAATGGGACACATAGAGTGAGACCATTCTGACCTTCATTTTTACCACATCAGGAGAGACGAAGTAGATCTTCACATCTTTATACTTGGCAAGCAAGTATGCCAGTGAACGCACTGTCCTTCCATTGGCAAGATCCCCAACAAGCCCAACTTTAATGCCATCCAATTTTCCTATCTCTCTTTCAATTGTATAGACATCTAAAAGAGCCTGTAGACACAAGGCACAGAAGCAGTGAGCTAAACCGGCTATGGTAATTAGTATATATCAAAATAAAACCTTGAGAATATTATGATGAGTAAAGGTAGCAATCGGTTGTAGGTATTTGATGTGATCATTATAGTTATCCATCCGTTGGGAAATTCCTTAGTCATAGCATCTAAAAGATTTTATTCATAACCCAAATTTACAATAAAGAGAAGATCCTGTAAATGAGAGACACCAACATGCTGTTCAACAAGCAATTAGCTGCTGCTGGATTACAAAGAACAAAGTTAATCATCCTAAGTAAAAAGGTAATTGAGGTTTAAAAAAGCACAAATATTCCTTTTTCTTATCAGCATTTTCAATTTTTTTTTTCATCTTATTGTGAACAAAAACAACCAAAAATGCTTACTTATTCTAGAAAATACTAAACATAAAGGATTATGCTCATTGCAGACTCCCACCCATTTATTTACAAAGGATCAATTAATATAGTTTTTCTTTCTTTAATTGTTTACTTCCATCCACCAAACCTTTGAACTTTATTTTCCCCAAAAAAATCCAGCTCAAGGCTTTTCAGAAGGGAATACCTCATATCACAAAACAAGAAAGCTGAGTGTTTCGGTCAAATAGAATACAAATAATTTCAAGCATACCTGAGTTGGATGTTGTCCAGGACCATCTCCTGCATTAATAATAGGAATCTCGGCAGTGGCTGCGGCTCTTTTTGCAGCACCACTCTCAAAATGCCGCATAACAATTATGTCTGAGTAGCCCTCGATAGTTCTTATAGTATCTGCAAATCAATCTCCAACATCACAACCATATCACAGGTAGAACGCCTTCCAAGGTCTTGATAAAGCAAATGAAATGGATTACCTTCAAGTGTTTCTCCTTTAGCTGCTGAGGAAAATTCCCGAGCATTTTCGGTTGTCAAAACTTCCCCACCTAATCGTTTCATGGCAGACTCAAACGAAAGCCTAGTCCTAGTAGATGGTTCATAAAAGAGGGTAGCCATTAGATAACCTTTAAGAATTTGGCTTCTTGGTGAGTTCTTTTCAATCTTCTCCATTTCACATGCAACTTCAAATATATCACTAAGATCATGTTTATCAAATTGTTGAGCTTCAATCACGTCATCAAGTTGAAACTTCTTCCCCACTGAAAAGGAAGGTGTATTTTCGAGTTCCAATGCCCAGCACAAAACCCCTTTCCTTTCTGATAATTTATCAGTTAGTTCCAATTTTGTCAATTTCTCATTGGGCAAAAACCTTGGATGTCCTGGATATATTGACCTCAAGTAACCTGATTGTTTACAAAGGGTTGAATAATTGAACATGAAATCTTTATTGCATGTCTTTCTTGTGGAAAGGGACAGACCTCCTTGGAAAGCAGATGTAAATAACGAAGACGAAACAGCCATTTCTAAATGTAAAAGAGGCTTGATTGGATCAAGGTGTTTCAATTATTCAATCAAGCTTTTGAAGCCCCTATACATCAAGAAAGAAGAAGAGATTAAGCTGGAACAGGAAATTCAATTTCCAAAATTCGTAATTGCTATACATTCATCCATTATAGTTACAAGTGGATTCCAAATCATATCTTCAACATGCAAAGAATTCGGGTAAGAAAGAAAAAATCCTCCTCTACAAGGTCATGATTGTATAATCAAATACTGAATATCCTAGATTTAAACAGTAGAAACACAAAATAAATAATCCTATAATAATGCAAGAAAACAACCCAAAAGAACATAATTCCACTTCTTTTTCAGCATCCACTCAGAGAATTGATGGAGACTATAAAATTATGACCCAAACGGTTATCTCTAGAAATCAATTTAACTTCAAGATTTGAAATTGAATAGAAGAAGCAAAAGAACTTTAAGATAGCAAGGATACAAGGATTATAAATCTTATACAAGTAGAAAACTTACCAAGGGAAAAAGAAATTAATTTTTTTTACTGTTGGACTATTAGATAGAAAAAAAATAAAATGCTTTTTTACTGAACTAAATCCAAACTCACCAATATACACAATGAGGCTACTCATTTCAAAGTGCCATATCCACCAGTTTCTCTCTCAAGTAAAAGTCTAGCTCAACGCAGAAACAATGGAGTTTTCAGAAACCCGATTCGTATTTGGAAAAAGCCTTTGAAAGATTAAACATTTATTTCATCTTCCATTAGAACAGAGAAATCAAACGCACAAAGAAACACAAATTTGAAAGGATAAAAAGAATACAGCTTTCTTAATGAAACTCTAAACCCATTTACAGATTAAAATAGCTTTCTGAAACAAAATTAAAAACAGGAAATAACCATCTTACTTTGATCATTCGGTCAAAATTAAAACTTGTAAACGATAACTAAATAAACAAGACGAACTAGAAAAAGCTTAGCGCTTTTTTTTTTTTTTTTTTTTTCCTTTTTGTTAAGAAAGCATGGCTTTGTTTGGTATGCCAGAAAATTGAAGATAACCAAATAGCAAATCGAGAGCGACATAGAAAATGATTTAGACAACAACGCGTAAAGCCAAGTTACACCAATCGTAAGCCAGTGGCCGCTAGCGTAGGCTTCCAAGTAGCGGGATTTTTATACTAAAACAACAGAATGTAGAAAATCTTAACACAAGCAAATTGAATAAATTAGAATTGGAAGATAGAAAGGAAAATAGCAAAAGCCATACCCAGTAAAACCCTTTTTTGCAGTAGTGGGTGTTTGATTCTGTTTGTTTGCCGGGAAAATAGAGTTGAAAGCTTCTGCTTCTACGANGTGGTTTCCGGCCTGATCTGGCCGGAATTTGACCGTGGCCGGCGGTCGGAAGTTGCGCGATGAGTGGCTGCGCGAGAGGGGAAGGAAACTCCCGTGCGTGTGCTGTCCCTGCAGAACCTTCCAGCTAAAAACACATAAAGGCAGGGGCAAAATGGTCATTTTGCCCTGCCACAGCAATTTACCAAAATACCCCTCACTCTCTTCTGGTCATAACTTCTCGGTTTTAACTCCAAATCGAGCGTGCCACTAGTCTACGGACTCGTATTGACTAGCTCTACGCAACGGTACCACGGTCAAAATCATAGCACGCTCACACCAAAAAGTCAACCCCGAACCCTTCCTTGGTCAAACTTGGTCAACTCGGTCAACTTTGAGAAATTTCAATATTTTCCCTGGGACGGGGTGTTACAATTGCCACGTGGATTTTGACTATATACTACAGCTCTTTGTACCAAACTGTCATTTTTAAATTTGGATTTTTTTCTGGCAAATTGGCCAAATTTAATTGAGCAGATTAAAAGCAGGTGGTTTTTATACTTAATATATTTATTTTTATTAAAATTTAACTAAATTTTATTTAAAAATATATTTTCAATTAAAAAAATAATCACATTAAATAAAAATATATATAAACAATAATTGTTACTTTGATTAAGTTATACAAACAACAATACTAATTAAAGTAGCACTTCTAACAAAAATAGTATACATTACTAATTAAACCAAACAAACATACACTTACTTATTTAGCTAGTCATATGCATGTAACAATGTTGAAGATTATAAATGCCTTCAAGAAAACATGTAAGCCCATTCCTCCCTAAACACATCCACAAAGTTTTGTACCCAAACAAAATTTTAAACTGTATATACAAATTAAACAAAAAATTAATGCATTAGTAAATATATATATTTTAAACATAAAATTATATGAAAATTAAAAATAATAAATAAAATATACTTACAATAGAATGTAACTGAGGCTATGGTGTGGTGTGGATGAATTGATACTTATTATTTTCCTAATCATCATGCATACATAATATGCACGGTCATGATGTATCGGTTGCAATCGTGCATACAAAAAATTAACTTAAAATATTAATATATACAATTTGACAGGACCCGCCCCGGTAATCCCTCCAGATTAACCAGAGAGGCCCCGCCTGAGGAAAATTCCACCAGAACCCTTCGGGGCAGCCGACAGAATCCTCCTCCGAAAAGGAGTTCAATAAACAATAAAATAATAAATAGGACAAAAAGTTGATAAGATATGCATTGCAACAAACAACTAGCCGTACTAAAATAAATAACATAACAGATTAGGGAGAAGGTGGGAATGACAGAATCACTAAGTGAGATAACAAAATATAAATGATACAAATCCAACAATAAACAGAATAAAGAGAACATGATTTAATACAAAAGAAGAAGTAGTAGCAGAAGTCGAGTGCGAATGCGATATGCGGATGCGATGCCGATGGTAGCTCACGAGGACCTGCAGCTATGACCTAGGGAACGAAGTTAAAAATACAAAACGTGAGATATAAAATCTCAGTGAGTGCTCCTAGATAACTACAAAATACAAGTTCAACAGTTTAAATCCTTTACACTCAAACCTCACGTCACTCAGTTGAAAGGTTCCCCGTTTTGAAAATCATTTCGCAAAACCCTTGGTTTAATCCCCAAAATCATTAAATCATTATAAACAGTTTGTGGGGCGAAAACGTAATTTAAAAAGATCATTGAAAACACGAATCAATCACTAAAACCATAAGGCAAAATCCATGAATACAAAATCATAACTGCAACCGTAAATCGAAAATCATATGAATCCAAATCGTATAAATCCAAATCATATAAAACAAATCCATATAAATCCAAATCGTATAAATCCAAATCATATAATCAACCCATATAAATCCAAATCGTATAAATCTAGATCGTATAAATCAAATCGTATAAATCCAAATCCAGTACCACATCGCAGTATCGTGTCGTGTGACCCTCAGCGTCCTGATGGCGTCACAGGCGGGGGAGGGGGGGGAAACTCATCACAACGAACCGGCGTCCCAAATCCGTCATGGCAGGATCCTCATCATCTCTCTCCCGACACGTGTCCGCAGCAGAGGATGGCATAATACATATAGCGCGCATAATAATCCAATATCTCAATCAACATCTCGATACCGTGTGGTACTCCTCAAAACCAAATCCAAAATCCTCCATCATTGAATATCAACAATTTTTCAAATCCTTTTACTTTTAAACAAATTTCCAAAATCTTCCTTTTGAAAAATTTTACGAAAACAATCAAATATTTCGCATATCAGAAAATTGCCCCAAAATTTTTAAATTCCACAAAAGTCATAATTTTTCTTTAAATCACCAATTTACACAAAATTGTAAAATATCCAAAATATCAAAATCACCGATAACCATTTAAAACACAATCTCATATAAATTCCATTAAAATCACAAATGCATATATAGTTTTAAATCATCAATAATTTAAATCAGAATATAATATATTTAATAAGCATAATTTAAATGCGCAGGAAATTTCAATTAAAACAAGTCATATACGATTAAATCATAATAATATATAATCCCAAAATGATTTAGAAAATAAATGCACTCACTGGTCTGACGCGTGCTCCTGCTGGATCTCTGGTCCAGCCCTCGAACGTGCACGAACACCTAAAAATAATTTACCGAAAAATTCTTTTAATTACCAAAAACTAACCAAAGGCTCAGAGGAGTCCTTTAAGTCTCCCATTACAAGATTAAAAAACTAATTACAAGATTGCCCATCAATTTCAGTAATTACGAAAATACCCCAATATTTTCAAAAATTACAAAAATGTCCCAAATCGGTAAAAATCCCCAAAATACACGGATTTTCCCGTTTCAAATCTGATTTCAGCAAACTTTATACCAAAACGAAATTGAAGATGCATGGAACGAGAATCTACCTTCAATTTCAGGATTCGTCGCAGCAATAGATCGGAATCGGTCCCGAAAGATCGGACCTCGGCTGGGATTGTGCGTTTTTGATTCCGACCGAAATTGGACCAAATCGAAGGTACAGCAAGCTTGCCCACGACCCTCAGAACGCGTTGGGACGGGAGGTGAGCACTCACTCGCCGAAAAAGGAGGAGATCGGCGGCGGCTGTGGGGGGCAAGTGCGGCGCGTGCGGCGGTCGTCGGAGCTCGGGAAACTGCAGATCTGGTCGCCGGCGTGCTCTGAAGCTCGTGGTGGTGGCTGTGTCGTCCCACTCGCCGGCGATCGGAGTAGATCTAGGTGGAAAGGTGGCTGTCGCGGGTGGTTTTTCCGAGACTTCGCGGCCATTTTCCGACGTGATACGGAAGTCTCCGGTGTCAATCTTGGTACCAAAATGTAGATCGTCGCACCAGCTTTCCAACGGTACCAAGCACGCTCCCTAACTCCACCGGAACAGGGAGATATGGCCGGCCAAAGGTGGTGTCGCAACAGTGCACGGGTTGCACGGTTGCACGAGCTCTCGGTCTAGCTGCAATTTCCGGCGATCTGGGTCGTTTCACGGCGAACCACCGGTACGGAGAGGAAGATGAGGTTGCTGGCTTCGATTTATGGGTGGTGGTCGGCCAACTCCGGCCACGGTGCGGCGGTTGTCGGCGTGGGAAGGAGGGGCGCGGTGAAGGGAAAAGTCGGGTGAGGTCTGGAAAATTCCAGACTTGCCAAAATTTAAAGATGCAGACAGGGGCAAAATGGTCATTTTACATCCAAAATATCAGTCCTTGCCAAATTACCAAAAAGCCCTTCGCACTAAAATGACCATAACTTCCTGGTCTTAACTCCGAATTAAGCATACTACTAGTCTACGGACTCGTATCGACTAGCTCTATGCAACGATACGAAAGTCAAAGCCAAAATATAACCACACAAAAAGTCAACTCCGAGCCCACTCAAAGTCAAACTGGTCAAACTTGAAAATTTTATTATTTTTCTCAAAACGGGATGTTACACAATTCATAACACTAATAAAAAATAAAGTAAACAATTAAGTACATTTTACATTTCCGCCTCGCCAAACCAATATTTTATTCATCGACCTTTGCACCTTTGGCCCATTCCATAATGTCAAGCTCTTATATATATATATATTTATCATTTTATAAGTTAAACAAATCTAATCACTAAAATTCAATATAAAATAAATTTGAAGTGAATTAATTAACTTATTTATGAACTGTTTAAACTCCTCTCGAGCTTTGGTGTTGGCAAAATCAAAAAACCAAGCATACTTCTCAAATGGATCCACAAAACCAAGTGTCCAATGAGCAATAGTATAAAATACAAAATTAAAAATTTACTATATATTTATGAAAGTAATAATAATGCCTTTAATTAAAACCTGTCTACAATGAAATGGTATAAACAATATCCTCTGGAAATCCTTATTAGCTTTCTACCGTCGAACCAATCTATCATCTTGGGATGCCAACATATCAAACCCAACATATTGCACCACACATCGATCAATAAAATCAAATAACAAATCCTTTGTAGTGCGAAGCGTATCTTCATACAGCTTTCTACAAAAAAAAAAATAAAAAAATTACAACAATTATAATAAAATAATTTTAAAAAATAAAAAAAATAACTTCAAACATTAATTCAGTACCTGATATATAGCAAGATGCAATCAACACCCAAATCCTACATCTGACAAAATATGTTGATATCCTTCCTTTTCAGCAGTGCAGTATACGAATTGTCGGTCATCTTCCTCCCCAAATTGATTTGGATATAGGTGATACCTGGTTGGTTGAAGAAGGTAGTAGCTACCATCTGTATCAATTTGAATTGTGGTGGCAGGTCAGCTCTAAAAAGATCATCATGACTATGTTGGGTTGGTGGAAATGCTCATGATTGATGTGAATAGGGTGTACTATTCAAGTTTGAATGAGCTGCTAACTTGCCTTTTGCTGCTTTATTTGCTATCTGTACCTGCAAATATATAATAATTGTATATAACTAAAAAAAGTAGCAAAAATTATTAACTTGCATAAGAAATAAAACATAAATATTTACCTATTTCTTCTGGTAAGATAACTAAAAACCTATGCCATGGACAAAATGACCTCACAACTTCTTCTACCAATGTGATATACAAAAATGGAACTGGTATGGCTGCTTCTAGGATCAATGGATCCACCCCATTGACTCGCACAATGTCATCAACAATCGTATCTTATAGCATACTGCTTCTAGATCGGTCGTAAGGTATATCAGTCTAGCTGCAACTATAGTTTCTCTGATGCATATGGCAAGCATGCACTGTAGAGCCTGCAAACAACATTTAATTAAATATTAGAGAAGCTTGAATAATATAATAATTATTATTAATAACTACGTAAATTATTACCTCTGCAAATGTCATGGGATAAGGATAAGATGCAATGGTACTAGAGAAATAATACTGAGATGCTGCACCTTTTCAGAAATAGATGTGCCCGTCCAGATGTAGTTCAAAAACTAGTTAGTCATAAAATCTAGATTAGGGTTGGCCACAAAGTCATCATATATCATGCCCAACTGTGCAGATAATAATACATCTCTTAGAGATCACAAACTGCATGTGACAATTGTTTTATTTGCTCATCCTTCGCACATTCCTTTTCCTATACTTGTTGGGTTCTTTGCCTTGGAAGGTGCTAGTACTCAGTGGGCATCACCAATTTACCCTTTACCCGTACTCGACCCTTATGCTCAGGATTACCCAACATATGATTCAAAATATTGTTTGGCGAATTCATATCGATATCCAACTCTCCACAAGCTATTTTCTCCCTTAACTCATCCTGTAATATTTATAAAGCATGAAAATATTAATGTAAGTTGACTAATTAATTAATATAAATGAAATATTAAAGAAATTAATATTAACAAAATTATTAAGTTACAATTTTGCTTTAACCACAATAGCTTTGGTGTAAAGAATTTCCCTTTTTTATCTACATAACCCAACCTTCATAAAGTATCTTAGAAAAGTTTATCATTGGTGCCTAATCTCAACTTCTACACAAATAGAAAAAAAAATTTAATAGTTTAACAAACATAAATATATAGTTAAACACACTTCTCAGTACTTTGCCCTAGTAAATCCAATACATGCTAGTCTATGACTGTACATATTCCTTTTTCTTAAGTTTGAGCGTTTCTTATTAATTTTCTGCAAGATTAAGAACCAACATTAATTACATATAAAACACATTAAGAACCAACATTTCAATTAACAAAAATTTAAAATGGTTAGACTTTTAACATCTACTTACCGCCTAGTTCGGTGTCAATCAATGTTGTATGAAATCATCCCAAACGTTTTGTGTAATAACTTTGTTGTATTTTTTTGGGACGTCATCAAACATTTCAATATCTCCTTTTTTTGGTGGGGGAGCATAAATTTAGTATACATGAAGCTCTTGAACCTCTATCATTTCTCAGCACAATCCATCAAAGTCTTGTGTCTCGATGAATCATCCTTTTTAAAAAGATTCTACATAAGAAAATAAGGGTTTCATATGGAAAGTGGGAGGAAATAAAAGAGGTGGCTAAACATTCAAAAATACGCATTTAAAACAACACCTTTTCAAGCATAAACGTCGAGCCATGCTTAGGCCCGACGTATATAAATAAATATAATAAGATATACATCGGTGCCCACGTAGAACCGACATTTAAGCTCAATGCACCGTTCCGCTTAAACATTAGTTCTACGTGGGAACCGACATTTTTCACATTATAATTTTTTAAATAATATCAAAGTAAATTATATTATATTTATTTTTAATATTAATTAGTAAATAACTGTAATATTTATAATGATTATTAATTAATATATATTATTATATTATTTATACAATTTTATTATTAATTAATTATATTGATTACAATTTTTTATATTATTTATACAATTTTAATTACAATTTATATTGATTAATTATACAATTTTAATTAAAATTTTAGTATGCAATTAACTATACAATTTTATTATTAATTAATTACACAATTTTATTTAAATCAATCAATAAATAATTATATTATTTATACAATCAAAAAATTATCTTTCAAACATAAATTAATTATTATGTATAATTATACATTTATTTCGAATAATAATTTTATTTGTTCAATTAATCAGAAAAAATATCTTTCAAACAAAAATTAACTAATAACACATTTATCAAACAAAATGAAACACAAGCTCATTATACTTTATTTTAAATCTACATTCTTGTACAATAATTACGGCATGATCGTCATTAGGCACTTATGAAGCAAATGGAGTGTGAATCATAGAAGTGCCTCCGAGTGCATCTAGAGTCGTTTTACGTATAATGAGGAGTGCTTCAAACCACCAACCACTGTGATACACAAGGATCCTCAACATAAAAACATGTTTTGCATGGGAAACAAAAATAAATAATCAGATTTGTGACTAAGTTTGTTGAAGTTGACACATGTGAATCCCAAATCATCATTCTTAACTCCATGCTTGTTGTTATTTTAATCGCATTTGAATACCGAGATTCAAAATTTAATGTAATCAACATCCCATGTTTCTACCACTACGTTATAAAATGCATATCACTGAATGTTTGATTGTCATCTTTTGCACTTGCATACTGCATCATCTAAGCCACCAAGCTTACGCCACTCTTCTGTGTAACGCGTTTATTGTATATTTCAACTGTACGATATTGAATCCCATTGATGTTATAACCTAAATATTTCATTACTTCAAAATGTGGCCCCACTGTAATCCACCTCAATATTTGTGACACATTATTATTTGGTTCACCCAACTCCTCTGAACTTGCATAAATGAATTTATAATATTAGTTCATGCATCAATTATGTAATGGAACAAAGATTTGAAATTCATAAACATTAGCCAATATATATTAAACTTGCTTGATTCCGGAACCATGGAATAAAAGTATGATTTTACTTTTCTTGAAACTATTTTGCTTTTTTTGTTTTGTTACAAATATCACATCTCAAAATTTCTATATGTTTCGTAAAGCAAATCAAAGTTAGGTCACATGGTCACACATATGGGATTGAAAAATTATAATAAAGTGTGACTTTAAATAAATATTCAATATAAAATTAAAAATTTATTAGAAGTGAGGTTGTACTTCGGATGTATTTAAAAGTATGTAGAGATGTACTTGCTCCCATAGTACACGGGTAATATTGATTCTAATCCCATCCTTCAAAATATCACTAGTGTTGTCTTTCAAACATTGTCGCTCATAATGGCCAGACGGGTTCCCGATTTGCAGGTAAGCCTTCTTGATACGCGTTTCAAAGTTCTATTGCTTCTTCTGCAATGTAGTTCTCCATAATGCAGCCTTCTAGACGATAATGATTTTGAATATACCTCTTCAACACTTTCATATATCTCTCAAACGGATACATCCACCGAAAGTAAATTGACTTACACAATCACACTTCTCTAACCAAATACACAGTCAAATAGACCATTATATCAAAAAAAAAGACGAAAGAAAATACTTTTCAAGTAAACACAATGTCTTCAGAAGATTTTTCTCAATACTGTCCAAATTTTAAACATCAGTCTCTTTTTTCAATATAACATTAAAGAAAAAACAAAATCTCATTATCACATATCTAACATTTTTTGGGAGGACTGATCTTATTATAATGAGCAACAATTGTTGCATCAATGTATGTAAATCTTGAGATTTCATGCCTTTCAATTTTAAATTATTCATTGACAAAATATTCCTAAAATTTGAAGAGTAGTCATCCGAAGCCTTTAAATTTGCCAAACATTTGCAAAAAAAAAAAAGAATTCTTCTCTTTCTTAGACAATTCTAGCATGTAGGTGGTAGATAAGTTTTTTTGTCTTCAACAATATGAGCCAAATCACTTCTTATGCCCATTTCGACCGAATCCAACCAAGCATTAAGTCCATCTTTTGCTTTTCTAGGAATGTTAAGCAATGTGCCGACAATGCTCTCACAAATATATTTTTTAATATGCATGACATCTAAGTTATTTTCATATGTTATGACCTTTAATATTTAAGCTCAAAAAACATAGACTTTTTTTCTAGCTATCTCTATCACCAGTCGCTTTTTTCCACTTATTACCACTCTCAAATGATTTGGAGTCAAATTTTCTAAGAATCTCTTCCTTCGTCATAGGTAAATGAGTTGGAAAAAACTCCTGAAATCTATTGAAGGACTTCTTTTGCTTTCAATAAAGATGATTACTTAGAAGAAATCTCCAATGTCTGCAATATCTCATTTTTCTACCATTTTTTGTACTTTGAGCACATGTGTTTTCACTGCAAATAGGACATGTAAAATATCTCTTAGTGGCATGACCAGACAAATTACTATATGCTGGGAAGTCATTTATAGTCTACAATAATACTGCCCGCCATATAAAAATTTCTCACTTATACGAATCCCAAGCGTGGTCCCCTTCACCTTACAATTGCTTCAGATCTTCAATCAATGACTACATATATATATCTATATCATTACCAGGTTACTTTGGTCCAAAAATTAGCACTGCCAACATTATAAACATGCTCTTCATATACAACCATGGTAGAAGATTATATGTAACTGTAAGTGCTGGCCGACAACTGCATTGAGAACTCATATGTTTATATGGGTTATTTCCATCAGCTGCAATCCTAAGTCTTAAGTTTTGTATTCATTACCAAAATCAGGCCATAATCAATCAACGAGCTTCCAAGATGGCGAACCGGTGGGATGACTTAACTTGCAAACTTCAACCTTTCGTTCATTTGCATGCCAAGTCAAATTTTTAGCTGTCCTAAATACCACGTGACTTTATCAGGGATGTTTACACTTTTACTTCCATTGTTGGTTTCCTTCCACCTCGATGCTCCACATTTAGGACAACTTTCATACTCTTTTCTATATAGGATGCAATTGATGCGACAATAACGTATATTCTCATCATCCATACCCAATGTTGTCAATGTCTTTTTCACATTGTACATAGAATCTGACAAAATATTATCGCTGGGTAGCATTTTCTGTAACAACTTCAATAATTCAGAAATACTTTTGTCTGAAAGACCATATTTTAATTTCAAGTTGTATAACTTTACCAAACTTAATAATTTGGAAAAGTTCGTACAACCTTGATACTAATGTGTTTCTGCATCCTCGAGCAAGCTCTAAAATTTATGAGGATTATCCACGAAATTGTCACAAGCATCATTCATTATGTCAATATTATTCCGCACTATATCTTTATCATTTATATTTATGTCCATATACTGACGTTCACTGTTATTGCTTTGACTAATTTTACTAACTCTTGAATAATCCCATGATATCCTTCCAATTCTTCTCCATGCAAAATCTAATTACGGTAATTCGTATTAAACCCTAAAATATACAAGTCCTCTGACTTCTTGAATAGTGCTAAAATATAAATTCTCACATTTCATGTAAGGACATCGAATTTTATCATATTTATTTGCACTTTTCTCACTAAATTCTAATTTTTTTCAAAACCCTTTTTAAATGCATCGCTTCTCCTATCCATCGTTATCCATGATTTGTCCATTTAATCTATTTGAATAACAATTAATTGCAACTAATTTAAACAACAATTATTGTACAGTAGATTATAAATAATATATTACTAATAATTTAAACAGCAACTAATTTATAGCAAATCAATAATAAATAAATGAATAGACAACAATAAATATGTAGCTAATCATGACTAGCTAGGAAAATATATATAATTAAATAAACAATATTATTTATAATATTGAAGAAAAAAACTATTTAATACAATCAAAACCTTTCAATTAATTACTATACTCTAAAATTAAGTACAACAAAATAAATATACGATATACAACAATATTATATAAAATTATCATATCAAAAATTCAAACAACCAAATAATTTAAATAAAAAACACAACATATATATGAATGAGGGATTTAAATAAAAAAATAACCTAATAATTAATAAATTTCCCAAGTTCATAAAAGAAAAGCATAAAAATATATAACTAATTAATTTAAATGATATTGCAATTAAATAAATAATTAATATTATTTTTTTAAATTAGTTGTCCAGATGATAAGTTTTTTGCCGACAATCAATTTCTATATCAACAAATTGATGGAGAGTTTTGAATGAAGCAATTTGAATAGTTCTAATCACCACCAAAGCAATTTGAATATCTTCAATCACCACTAAAACAATTTGAAGGAGACTATGAGAGAAATTATTATTTTTATTTTTTATGAATGGATAGAATTTGATCTTAATTTAATTTCATGGGGAAGAAGATGCGTATATATACACACAAAAATTACAATGGCTGTATTTTTACAATGGCTATTTTACAACGGTTCAAGTTGTAAAATCATGAATTAGTTGCCTTCATCCTGCCACGTGTCTACCCACGTGGACAACAAAACATAAACACTGGTTCCTTTAACCCATTGAATATGCTCACTATTAACATCGGTTCCAAGTGAACCAATGAATATGTAGGCAAATCATAACACGTGGCATCCATGTTGCCAGACCATCACATAAACATCGGTTCCTTGGTTGAACCGACGTTTATAACTCTCAAACAAAAACATCGGTTCCTTTTGGACCGACGTCTATGGTTGATACCTTTGCCACGTGTCAACCGCATGTAAATGGGATTGTTCTTAGTAGAAACTGACGTTATTTCACACACGGTCCATCATTTTTATACCTCCCAAATTCACTTTACATTGATATAAAAGATACAAGTTTGTGACTTTGAAACACCAAAGTTGATATGCAATTGAGCGACGTTGTTTATGAACCCATTATGTTGTAGTGTAGGCATAAAATGTTACTGATCTTATGCTGTATTTTATGTTAGATATTTGCTAGTTTTGAGTTAATTGTGACTTAAAAATATTGATTGGTTTTATTTTTTTTTTTTTAGAGAAATAAGAACAAAGCTGGGAATAACAATATTTTGTGCGCAATTTGTACTGATTTAATCATATCTAAAACTACAAGTTGAGATTTTGTGCTATTCTAGTTTCTAATGATTCTTAACTCATCAAGCATCAATCCTGTAAAATTTCATTTCAATTGGTTCTACCAATCAATACTAGTTTAATTTTGAAGTTGTTACATTTTAGGTAGTTGAGATAGACTTGTATTCTTGTGGGAAAATTAATATCGAAAGCTAAGACATAGAAAAAACTTTCATAATTTTAATCAATAAATTGAAAGTTCATTTGTTCATCCAAAAGGTTTTTTGAGTTCGCTTGATGACATAGAATATATATATATATATATATGGAGAGTGTCTTTGCCAACTACGATGCCACATAAGCATTGATGACTCAGATTGCCACATCATTATTCTCCAGCCATGTGTGTTATCATTCCCACATCATATGCCACTTGGAAAGTCTGAATATATTTCAATATGAATTAGGAATATTAATTGGAGAGAGAAAAGAGATAAAGAAAGAAGTGACATTATAAGGTTACGTTATTCCATTTTCATAATCATATTGGTAGTATGCCATACTAATGAACTCATAAATCATATATGCGACCCCACATAATTGGCCATCATAAAGAATTAATATAGGAATATTGAATTTTCAGATTTATTTTGAAAATTGTAATTGGATAAATCTCTATTTCCTTGCGAGATTAGAAATAGATTTAGGAATAAACTCTAGGGTTCCAAATAAAGTTGTAGCAGTATATTCATATAAATACCCAATGGTATTGAGAGCCAAAGAAACAATTCACAACATTCGTTCTACACAAGAGACAAAAGTCTAATGAGAGGAGGAAATTCGGCTACACCAAGAAGGGAAGGAAGAATTTCACCTAGCATTAGAATAAGTTCAACCTTGCTTTGGACACATTTTAATGATCAAATTCAAGAAGGAATCAAGAGGAAAACTTCGGCCTGCCATAAATTTGCCTATTCATCTTCTTTCTTTTGATTTGATTATTTGAACATGAGTAGTAAATTTCATTAAGAATATTATATAGCTCTATTATAAATATTTAGTTTTTAATGCATGATTAGTTTAATTTATATTCAAGCTTAATATTTCAATGTAGTTCTTAATATTTTCGTGAAAAGATGAATAGATTTAGTATTATAATTGCTTTGGAATAAGGAATATAATATGGAAGAAAAATGGAATATAGGGAAATTAAAATATTGTATGCCTTAGTAACAACATTATAAATTTATCATGCATAGAAACTAAATAGGATTAATAGCGGTGAAATCATAATCCTTGTTTATAATCAATTCAAATCCTTTTTTGTTTTTGCTAGCTTTGCTTACTTTGATAATTTACTTTTTAACTGCTTTCAATTTTAGTTCCTTTTCATTTGATCAACAAACAACCAATCAAATCAACTTTTTCAATTCATAATTTAATTCACATTAAAATTAAAATTATATTCAACATTAGAGACATTATTCTCCTAGGGATCGATATTTAATTTTCTCTTTAAAAAAAAACACTTTAGTATTTGTTGATTCGTGCATTTGCAAGTAATTTAATTTACCACACAACAAGAGTGTTGTGGATCATTTAATGAAACCAACGGTCTATATGATTTAGTTTAAAGAAACAAAAAAGGAAATTCCATATTTTTCAGGATACATAGCTAAATCGCATTTTTTTCATGATGCAGAGTTGAAAACACACATAACATTCTAAATTTTTGAAGTAGTTCGACCATTAGTTCATTCCTTAAAGCTACCCATTCGACATCAATTTGATATGAAATGTGAGTAATTTTTTGGATTTTCTTTTTCATCTTTTTTTATATTGGATTCTAAATCTTCAAGGTGTTGTTAGCACTTGAATTCCCAATTTTGAAATTTTTCTTTGTTTAACTAAGAAAAATATGTGTGTTTATGAACATTTTTCTTGGTCCATTTGCGAGATAGCTTTGTAGAATAAATATTTAGAGCATTAGCACTGGAACTGCCAATTTAAGATTTTTCTTAATAGAAATGTATAATCTATGCCATTGTTGTAGATCAAAGAAACTTAGTCCATTAACCACTTTTCCTTCAAACCCAATGGATAAAAAACTCCATAATGTGTGACCAAACTAGAAATCACCAAGAAGTATAGAGTAAAGTCAAATATTGTAACAACCCATACCGTTGTTTACCAAAATTTTCCAATTTTGACTGAGGTTTGACCAGGATGATCGAGTGTGGATCCAAGTTTGACTTTTTTTATAAAATAAGTTTTAGGTTTGATCATATAATAGTAGCATAGAGCCTGTGGATACGAGTCTGTAGATCATTGGCATACCTAATTCAAAGTTACAGATTGAAAGATAAGATCAGGCAAAAATGTTTAAATATTTATCCATTTAGTTGGAATATTTTGCTAACCAGACAAACTAATAGATTTGTACACTTATTTGTATATAAAAACCATGTAAAAAATTATTTTTGTTATAGAATAACTAACTAAAAATATAATGAACAAAAGATGAACAAAAAGAATAAAAGAGAGTAGAGAAACGGTAGAGAGAATTTTATTCATTTGTGCAGATCATTGCATGTTTCATGACCTCTATTTATAAGTCTTTACAAAGGTATAATTTACAAGAAATAATGACCATAATCAAAGGTCATATGGTGGTTACATTGTTACAAATCTATAGGTTTATGAGACTTAACTTAGGAGTTACAAAATGTTTATGGTGGCGTCTATATATTCATAACACTCCCACTTAGATGTCCACCATACATTAAATATGCCTCATTAAAAACTTGCTAGGAAAATCCAGTAGTATAAAACCATAGCAAAGGAAAAATAGTACAATATTTATGTATATGATAATATATATGCTGATCTACCTCGTTAAAACGTTGCATAGAAAACATGGTGGGTCAAAATCTTGACAAAGGAATAAGAGTATATAAAATGTATTTCTCACTCTTATTGTGGCAATTTTGGTGTGTGTGAATGTTGAATTTCCTCATTAAAATTTTGATAGGAAATTCCTATGAGACAAAATCTTGACATAGAAAAAAGAGTACAACCAATGCATACCTTTGCTTGATATAACACTTCTAATATCTTTGGATGCTAAATTGCTTTGTTAAAACTTCGCAAGGAAAACCTTGTGGAAAAATAACCTTATCGAGGGAAAAAGAGTAAAATTTATGCAAATATTATACTGATGTAGCACCACTGGTTCTCATCCATAATAAACTACTCACCATACTGACTCATTAAATCCTTACCAGGAAAATCCGATGGGACAAAACCTTGGTAAAGGAAAAAGAGTATGGTATCTATATTGTTGCTTAGCATACGCTCCCTCTAATGTCGACATAAATGGAACAAGTATATATAATCTTTAAGTCAACACATTCTTAATGCTTAGTAAATAAATATTTAATACAATCTTTTCATATACGAGCAAATGCAAATTTCATTGAATTTATGCAGTATTCTCATAAACTTGTATCTCAAAAATATTATGCATGCGAGCTTTTCTTTAGAAAACTCTCTCTTTTACACCAAAAATTCTAATACACTTCAAGTGTTCTTCATTTATAGTTGTAATTGTAACACCCCGTCCCAGGGAAAATATTGAAATTTCTCAAAGTTGACCGAGTTGACCAAGTTTGACCAAGGAAGGGTTCGGGGTTGACTTTTTGGTGNTCAAACTTGGTCAACTCGGTCAACTTTGAGAAATTTCAATATTTTCCCTGGGACGGGGTGTTACAGTAATAGCAAATTTTCCTCCAAAAATATCTTTTCATTTTGGAATATTTACAACTAATAAAATTTATCACTAGCAAATGAGACAATATAATATATTTCAAAATGTCACGCCGTTATTTGAATTTCGGCTTTCTCCCTTTAACGGAGGAAAAACTATTTCATTAAACTCTCCAGAAGTTATAATGTAATGTAATAATAATAATAATAGTAATAATAAGTACATATAGGCAAATTGGTTTGTCATATCATTCTTAGATTACTCATTGAGACGATTCATTCGTCTAATTTATATAGCACTTTGAGTATATACCTCGAGATCTTGCTTCATGCAATATCACAATCCTTCAGGGATTATCAGAATCTCAAAATCAAATATTCCATATAGAATACAATTCAAATATTTTAGAAACTAATAAGATCATAAAATATTAAAATAAAATTACAAATCTCTTCACGAGACTTTGTGCCATAAAATAGGCTTGTATATAATAAACATATTCAACCTTTGATATTCATATTTTGGTACAATTTTTGAGATTTTCAACAAATCAATGCAATTCACCTTGAATTGCTTATTTTTCAAGTTGCTACTAATTTGTAGGTAAATCTACAAAATCATATAGTTTTGAGATCATAATCATTTTTAATTATTTTATATAGCTACTTTGAAGAAACTGTCAACAATTATCGTCATGATCTCAAAATCTTTATTTTTTCTCTTCAGGAGATTCTCTTCTATAATATCTCTCTTATAGATTTTGAACCACTTCTCAAGTTTTCTTTTATAGAGTTTTGTTTCTCAAACATTTGACTCTTCATGCAGCTTTTTAAAATGTTCCATGGATTTTCAGATGTACATCTTTATTTATGTTTGCAAACTCAACTTTCTCTTCTAGGAATTTAAACTTTTAAATTTGATGATTATTCACGTCCCAAGTGCATTATCTAAATAATCAACAATTATTATATAGTTCAACTGTCAAATGTTAAATTTATACTTATGGCATAGTTTTTATAGACAGTATATTCAAATGTATGCTTCTTGCATGAATAATAAATCATATATTGATCAATTCTCATATGTTTGTGGTAAATGCATTATGATGCATATGGAACTCCTAAATCCAATAATTTTTCACCAAATGTATTTGCTCTTTTAGAGACTTGAATAAAATAAAATAATAAATATTAAATCTCATTTATAAAATAAGTAATAAATATTAAATCTTTAAAGACATTTTTATTGTTTCATTTAGATCTTCATGATCTTATTTCTTGATATTTTGATCTCCAGGATCAATTATTTGTATTCAAATTGTATCATGTTTTCAATTGATCATGTATACAAATTGCTCACTATTATTTCCTTTCATTTTTCCTCCAAGCTTTACATATGGAAATAAAATATTTTAGATATATACCAAGTATAAAACCAATAATCTTTCATATCCAATTTCAATTATATATTCATCAGATGGAATGCATATAAACTTTATCTTGTTATTTTATTTACATTTCTAGTGAAGAAAATTCCTTTTCCATAGAAATAATTGAAGGAAATATATATTTCATTACATGGTTCTCGTATAAAATGACTATGTCTACTAGTATCCACTTCAGGAGATAATAAATAATATATAAAATAATATACAATATTCGCTTAAAATAATACTAATATATATTGAGCTATCCTTCAGGGATGCTTTGTAATTAAGTGACTGTGTTTTATAATATATACCAATGGTCATCGATAATTTTACTCAATCGTCTATAATGACAATTAGAATTTCAAAAACTTCAATTCCAATATAATCAAACCTCATTAGAATTTCAAAAATTTCATTCTTCTAATTAAATTTGTCCAATCTTTCATGGATTTTTTTGGGCTAATATTATCACTAATTGAGCTTGATAAATTTCAACATAATATAAAATAAAAGCATCCACTTCAGAAGATGATAATAATATAACAATCACTTCAAATAATGATAGAAAATACTCTTTGAGCAATCCTACAATGATGCTTTATTTTCTCAATTGGATGGTCATGCTCCATAGTATCAATGGTCCATAAATAATTTTCACCAATTTGGTCAAAATGAATATCATTCATTCCAGTAAAATATAAACAAAGTCATTAAACTTATTCAAATCCCTCAAAGATCACTTTGTCATTTGGTTAACGTTACAACAAAATAAATAAATTACAATGAATATTTAATATTGTAACCTTGTAGAATGATTTATCACCAAATAATAATTTAGTGCAAGTGAATAAAATATATATATATATATATTAACGACTATCAATAATATTAAAGATATGTCATAATGCCCTCAAATTAATTTTAATATTATGAATTACTATGAGCAATAATATATTTATATCAATATTTTATCGGATAATATTTGATGCCATCAATATACGAACATAATTTAAATCTTAAGATCATATGAAATGTAAAATTAAATATCTACTAGAACAAAATACGCTAGATATTAACATATATCAATAATAAAATTAAATATCTACACACCAAGATATATGTCATATATAAATAATAAATAATGTAAATCGGAACCACAAGTGAGTAGATAAGCATTTTCTTGATTCCAAAAATTTAGCAATTAATTATATGCAAAGTATCAGATTTTTCTATTTCACATAAAGATATTTAAAAAAATAATTAATGTTAAAATACAAAAGATAAATAAATTAATAAAATAACATATGCAAAGATTATATATGGACTAAGAAACAGATAATGCAAATTTAATGCAAATTTTGTCATGTCACTTGTACAGAAATCATAAATTAAAATTGAATAGGTAATAACATTTAGAAGCAACCTTACTCTAATAATATAATTTCAACATAATAATTATTGTCCAAACTAAATAGCAATAAATTTGAGTTAATAAAATGAATTTCAATAAATATTATAACCTTGAAAATAAATTCTCAAATAGAATAAATAATTTAATCAATTATAAAACAAACAAAAAACATATTTAATTCATTTTAGATAAAACGTACAATATAATCAAAATTTAGATAAAGTCCATACAAATATAATAAATTCATAAGTCAAGCTATGACAACGTACATACCTTCTTTTCTAAATTCTCTCACCATTAAAAAGAGAGCCAATAACGTCGAGTAAACACCAACGTCTTAAATGTTTAATACGACGAATCTAAACCGTAGTAAAAAGAGGCATCATATATAGTCACAAACAACTATGACAGTTAAAAATCGACGATTTAAAAGTTTAATACGACGGACTACACCGTCATTTTTAACACTGCTGAAGCCATCTGGATGCCAAGGAGCAAAATCATAAACAACGGGACACACCTACAAACCGATGTATATAGAGGACCATGTGGCATGTTAAAATGACGATTTTTAACTAGGAATCGTCATTTATACAGTGACTTATAAATGACGGTTCCAACATAGGCCCATCGTTTATGTCTTTTCAACGTGCCACGTGGCCTAGTACGAACCAATGTTTATTAATCATTGTATGTTGATTCCATGCGGCCCGTCATCTATATATGTTTTTTTTTTTAATTTTCCAACGGTTTTTATATATTAAATATATTTATTTTTAATAAAATTTTAATTAAAAATATGTTTTCAATTCAAAAAATAATCACTAAACTTGTTACATTAAATTATACAAAATTGTAAACAATTCTAATTAACATAATTAATTACACAACAATACTAATTAAAATAACAATTCTAATTACAAAACTCTTATACATAATTAATAATTAAACCAAACTAATAGTGTCATATATTTATTTAACTTCTCATACTCCTCTAAGAATTTTGAAGGATTATAAATTCTTTCAAGAAAATATGCAGTCCATTTCTCTCTAAATTCATTCACAAAGTCTTGTACCCAAATACAATTTTTAAACTGTAGATAAAAATCAAACATATAATATTAATGCATTAGTAAACATAATATTATATATAAATTTAAAATGATGTTAAAATCATACTTACAGTAGAATGTAACTGAGATTTTGGTTATGATAAATCGATGTTTATTATTTCTCTCATCATCATGCATACATAATATGCATACTTATGATGTGTGGGTTGCAATGATGCCACTACGCCAAAAACCCTAATAGGCGACGCAAAAATAGCGTCGCTAGTTGTAAACGGCGACGTAAATTCATGTGTCGCGGAAAGGGGAGTCGCCGAAAGTAAAAAAACATTCGCGACGTCTAAAGTATGTCGCCGTAAAATAAGGATTAAGGCGACGCTCAGCGTCGCTGATAACGGTTATACATTCGCGACGAAAGTGTCGCAGTATCTTCATCAAATCGGCGACGCAAGGGTCTCCGTTTCTCATTGTTTACGCGCACTTTTGGCCTAGAATCGGAGACGCGAGCGTCGCCTTTTCTCCTAGAATCGGAGACGCTGGCGTCGCCTGTTCTCCTAGAATCAGAGACGCTGGCGTCGCCTTTTCTCCTACAATCGGAGACACTGGCGTCGCCTTTTCTCCTACAATCGGAGACGCTCGCGTCGCCTTTTATCTTATAATAGAGACGCGCGCGTCGCCTATTTTCTTAACCATTTTTCGCAAAAATTATTTGGCGTTGATATAATTTTTTGGAGACAAAATTTGTCACTAATTAGACAATTGTTTTAAAACCGCAGCAAATCCGTATTTAAGACGTCGCCGGATAATTCAAATATATTTTTACTGACTAATAAAACGATTTTTTAAATCTTATTTGAATATTTTATAAAAGAAATTTAAATGAATAAATAAAAATAATTAAAGTTAAACAAATTTAAATGGAATTATGTACTATAAGCAATAGAATGATGGACGTAAATTTAGTAAAAATGAGAATCAGTAGGCAAGCTAGTGATATAACAAATTATATAAGAAAAAAGAAATATTTTCAAACAATGCAAACAACAAAATTACACATATATGTACAAATAATGCAACTTCTAAGAGTGTTACAAGCAGTTAAATATTTCCATATTTCCATAAGTATTATAATTAAATGTGACATTGTTTTGTAATGTAAAAGTAGGTATATACAAGTGGAACTACGTACTATANAAATCTTTCACAACAACCAAAGAAGAGTTTCTCTCAACGCCCAATGACTGGTCTTGATGTCCATTGAACCCCCAAAAGTCTGGACAGGGGTTGCAGAGTTTGAGCTTAACCACGCGTCCGGTTCTGTTGCTGCAGCTTACTCCTTCCCATCTGCAGCAACCTTGTCCAACCCATGATGAAAGCCTGCCTGAAGGATCTTGTAGGCTGTCTTTGAAATGGAGAAGAGCTTTCCTTTCCTCATCTATGCATCCAATGTTTGGATCAACAAGGCAGAAACAAAGTTTAGTGAGGGACAGAATTCCAAAAACAAGTTGAATTTTGAAAGCTGTAAGAGTGCTATGTGCCATGCTTGCTTGTGGTTTAAGTATGCAAATTGTGTAATGATGCAAAATGTAACATTTATATAGAAGAACTCTCACTGATGATGCTGTTACATACAATTTTATAATTAACATATTTACTGTAGGAGAGCATATTTACCATGGAAAGTCTTGTATTCTTATGTAGGAATTATCTAAATTGGAGTGGATTAGAAAGCTTGGAGGCTCAAATATTTCCATCCTAGGGGGCCCATCAAAGAGTTTCTTCGATGTTTCCTTCTTCCCTCAACTGGTAAATGGTTGACATGACCATAATGCT
>QANX01000160.1:0-113528 GCA_003254975.1 Ochetophila trinervis
ATATATGTATAATATTTTTAGATATAAAATTTTTGTTTTTTAATTTGTAAGTAAAAAGCAAATATGTATATATATATTTTTGTCTATAATTAAATTTGGTAAAAAAATTACATTTTTGTATTAATTGAAAAAATCAGTTAGTAGGGGGTGTGATTGCAAAACAAATAGAAAGGAGGGGGATGTAATTTAGATGTCAGTGTCAGTGTGTCAGTGCATCAAATGTGCAAAAATACTATAATGCCCTTCTCCAGTTAATTTTAACGGAAGAAAACAAACGGAAAGGAGGGGATGTAATTTAGGCAAACCTCAAGGATTTAATTGCCATTTAAGAAAATTTCCGAGGAAGGGGATATAGTATACCCTAAAATAAATAAACATAACACAATTATCATTAATATTGTTCATATCCCTATAAATAACATAAAGTAAATAATCCATACAACTAATGTTCAATAACATAAATATCTATAAGCATCAAAAAGCAATGATAATATTTGAAAATATTTAAGATAAAGTATTTTCAATGTCACGTGCATATCAACATCTATCAACCAGTGGATGAACCTGCAATCAACTCATAAATAAACTTAACTTTTTCTTCATCATCTAATCCATTAAACACTCCAAACTTGTGTGGCTTCTCACTAAAAATATTTATGGCATTAATTCTAACACTAACAGGCATCCCAAGCCTTCTAAGTTCAGCACGCAAAACTTGTTGCATTTCTTCAGTAAGTTTAGGACATATAGAATTAGCTAGTTTATCCCACTGTTCTCTAGATTCACCCATCATTTTCTCCAGTAATTCAGCAATGTGTTCCAATCCACTATTTATTCCATCAGATGGTCTAGTTCTCTTTATACAATTGGTCTGCTGATGTTGTGAATTTTGGCCAACTGACAGTGGAGAATCCTCCTCATCTTCTCCAGTGTCAGTTGGATGAGTTCAAGTCTCAACATCATTATGAAGATCTGCAACCATGTCAATAGAAGTTTCAGCATCTCTGCCGGTCACACGATCCAATCCAAATATATTAGCCAACCTTTCATACATGGAAAATGGTTTATCCCTCCATCTGTCAGCATCTTTGTTAATCTATGTAATTATATAAACTTCAATGGTTAGAACAAATTTGTAATATAAACTTTGACAAATAAATTAGTGGCAAGTTTTTTTATTCAAACCTTAACATAGTATGCCCAAACATCATCACTGTCGACTTCAATATACTTATTTGTGTCATTCCATCCAAATCCACTATTGTTTAACATATTGAAAACGATTCCATAATCTTTTTTCCACTTCTTCATTTTCGATTCAATGTGTGGATAGGCTTTCAAATCGCATCCTGGACACAAATTGGCTGAGGATTTTTCAATAAAATTATATGTTCTAGGTTTGAATGTACTATTTTCAGTTCTATACCCCTTGGCCACTACATCATCAATTATATTCAACAGTGTATCCTATTCAATCTTACTCCACACACGCCTATTAAACTTCATTGTTCTTGGATTGCCATGGCTCCTACTTGCACTTTGCATTTCTAAACCAACTTCACAGTAAAGGCAAAAACCAAAATATCAAATTAATTTTATATAAAAATTTAGTGCATTTTAATACAAAAACATAAAAGTAGTAGTTTATTCAATCCAACTGAAATATTCAAAATCCAACATCCACATTAAAAGTTCATAAAATAAGGAAAATACAAAGTTCAAATTCCATAGCAAATAAAAAACATAAATAGTTTTAACCATTCCTATTTGACATCCATCCATCGTACACTTGTGTAGCCAAATTATCCCTCCACTCACTCCATTCATTTGATGCCTCAATAGATCTTATCGTTTCATTGTCTACTATTGGTTTGACACTTTGCATTTCATCTACATCAAGTTCAATTGGATCACTTGACATTTCTCTCCTAATAAGATTATGTAGAAGACAACATGTAGTGATTATTCTCCCTTGTGTTTGGATTGATGGACTCTTTAATATGGCCCCACGCTTTTTATGTAATCCAAAACACCTCTCAATTACATCTCTTGCAGATGCATGCTTCATGTTAAAGTATTCCTCTCGGTTTTGTGGTGTACCACCAATTCTGCACTCTGAAAGATGATAACGTGTCCCTCTAAATGGTGCAAGAAAACCTTCACTATTTGTGTATCCCGCATCCACAAGATAATAATAACCTAACATGAATAAATCATAATTCATTTTTCATGCTATTTCACAAAACTAATTTTTGTAACAACTAGTTTTAACATAGACCATCACAATTTATTCTTACCAGTTGGAACTCTTAACCCATTTGGTCTACTAAGAGCATCTCTGAGGACTCTAAAGTCGGAAGCTGAACCTTCCCAGCCAGGTAATACAAAGATAAACATCATATTTCGATCACAAACACCTAATACATTAGTAGCAAGCTCTCTTTTTCGTGTTCGATATCTAGGCTTGTCAATATCAGACACATGAACCTTTATGAAGGTTCCATCTAGTGCTCCCAAACAATTCTATACAGTTGATTATAATAAATTTTATAAGTCATATTACATTTATTTGTATATTAACATAACAAAAATTAAATTGTATAAACATACCTTAAAAAATTTTCATCTATCATCGGTATAGTTAGCAAGCACTGGTTCTAGAGATTTTAATAAGTTACCTTGCAACCGCCATACTCCATTCAACACCGAGTTAAAATACCTACTAATAGTTTCTCCTGAACGCTTAAATCTATTTCCAATGGTTTGGTTCCTTACATGATGAGCAAGTATGTGTAAAAACATACATACTTGTTCCTCTAGGGGTAACCACACTATCTTTCTTAAGATGTGGATCTGCACGTAGTAACTCACATAGCAAACCGAATGTTTCCTATCCATTCTAAGTTGATTGACACATTCAATGTCACTATGACCTATAATACTATCTACAACACTCAGTCGAGTTTCATACCTAATGATTGTTGTGGTATATTTTAGATTAACCCGCAAGTGCATAAATCAACAAGTAATAAAGTGGATTTCTTAAAAAGAAAACCGATATCCATCCCACGGGGAATAATGTCTCTAGTATTGAAATTAAATAAATTGTAAATTAAACCTTGAAAAGTAAAAGAGTGTTTGATTGATTGCTGTTGTGTAACCATGCATGAATTAAAAACAAAGCAATATTAAAATCCCAATATGTTCTTGTCAAAGTTGTCACTAAAGCATGCAATATTCCTATAACCATGTATTTCATTGTCCATCCATATTTATATCCCTTATTCCTAAGTCAATATAAATACTAAATCAATCCACCTTCTCATGGAAAGCATTAAGAACTACAATGAAATATTAACCTTAACATGAAACAAACTCAAATATGCAATAAACACTAAATAGTCATAATAGGGTTACATCATAATCCTCATAGAAAAATTAGCTTCACATCATCTCTAAATTATCCATCAAATAAATAAGAGATAACATAATTTAAATAGAAAATAAAATAAGAGAAAAGAAATCAAATCCAAAGTTGATGGCTGCTGGAAATTAGTCCTTCAATCTTCTTTCTTAGCTTCTCCAAACTATGATCCAAGTCACAAGGTTGACTCCTCTAATGGCTTGGCCGAAATTCTCCCTTGTGCTAGGCTTTATGTATCACAATCTTACTATGAAATAACACTCAAAACTGAATATAAGACCTTAAATAAAGCTGCTGTTTGCAGTGAGAATGGAGAGAAAAAGTCTAGCCATGAAGGCTGTTGGTGAATGGTGTTTTTCCCTTCAACAATGCATGGTATTTATAGGGAATATTTAGGAGATGTTTAACCCTAAAACCCTTATAAAACCTAGAGAATATAGGAGATAATATGTAAACTCAATCTCCAATTCCGATCTTCTCTAGTATGGCCGGCCACCTCAAGGAGATTAAGGTAAAATGTGTCATGTTCACACCAGAGATAAAGAAACATTCCTTATCTCTTTAGGAATCCAATTAATATGCAACTCTAATTCTTTTTAGTCTAGATATTATTCCAATTAATATAATTAGAATAATATGACCTTCCATGTGGCATATGATGTGGCAAATTTCGTACACATGGCCAAAGTGTGATGACATGGCAGTCCAATCATCAAAAGCATCCAAGTAAGCCAAAATACTTTCCTTTTTTATCTTCCTTGACCACCAGGCAGATTCCAAGTACTTTTGAATGACCAAATGGACTTCGAATTCATTGATTTTGGTTTAAAAGTCAGGTCTGTGTCTCAGATTTCTAGGCATAACTTGTTTGCACAATTGGGACACCAGGAAAACATTTAAATTCTAATTTCCCTGAGATAGTATAAATCTGCCGCAACTATTGAAAATATTGATTTTGTAAACCAAACTGGCACTGATTGGCCAAACCATTTCCAATGACACTTTTCAGCATTGAAGCCTAGTGAATCAAGAATCATTTCCAACTGGAATCGTACAAAACCTCAAAGTGTGGCTCCAGATATGATTTTCTCAGTAAAGGTTGTGCAGAAATACAGTAATTCCAGTATTTGTCTTTCTTTTAGTGAAAATAGAAAAATACAGTAATTAAGTATTTTTCATCAATAATTAATCATAAACTAGCTTAAATTCAATATAAAAAGTGGCATAAAAGCATTAACATTTTATGCCTATCAAATGTATGATTCTTAAGCACCTTCATTTCAAAATGTTTTTGCACCCAAACGTAGACCATAATTACATGCACCCAAAATATAATTACCCTTTTCCAAATGCATCCTCTTTGCAATCAAGCACAATATAATTTTCCTTTCCTCATCCATTTCTATAACCCTAAAAAAAAGGCATTTTATTAATAAATTTAGGTTGTAAACAAAAAAAGGCACATTAGTACACAATAAAGCACATTAGCACAAGAAAGGCACAGCTGGAAAAAAAAATTAATACAAATTGGCCATATGAATATGAACAATTGGCCATAAGATTACAATTTTTAGTGTAAAAGTCTTAAGTGCATCTTCTACATGCTTTATTACAATAGTGTAAGACAATGCATCCAATTATTGTAAGAGATGAGGCATGGCTTTCACAGAATATCAACAATATTAGTAATTATCTTCAGTCTTCTCATATTTGCTGAAAAGTCCTTAAGGATACCATTGGAAAAAGAAAAAAAGAAAAAAAAAAAGGGTATTTGTTCCATGACAAATTCAATGGCAATATTTTAGGATTATGTCAAGAAATAAATAAGGAAATTCCCTATGAATACATGAAGATCCTAAACAGGGATTCCTCTGTGTAGTTTAGATATTGGCCAACAAGTACTAACAAATAAAAGTGGTCATTTTTGTACAAATACAATTTTTAATTGTTTATAAATTAGAAAGAGAACTTATGTAGAATTCCATTATTAATTAAGACCCCCATTTTTGTAATTTTTTGCCTTGTAAACTCCAAACTATCAAGCTCACAAAAGTCAAAAAGGTGCTGCTTCATATAAAAAAGTGCATCTTTTATGGTTGTGTAAGTAATTTATGCATTTACTCTTTTTTCTTTCAGAAATGAAGATCACATTTTAATATGGTGGCAAATGGTTTTTGCTGCAGAAAGGAAAAAAAACTTCAAGAACCTCTGCATAAGGGAAACCAGGATAATGGAATAGCATTACACCTGCTTCATCACATGAATAATGTGACATGTCAAAATTCAACTAAGATCATAGATATTCAATTACATAACATTTAATCATACCATTACTGTCTAGTTTCTAATCATACCATTACTTTCTAAATATCCTATGGCAAAATTTCCTTTACAAACTAATAGAGCTAAGAAAATTAACAAAATATAAGATATAACAACTTTGAAAAGTAATAAGCATTCTAAAATTTCCAATCAAAATATAACCTGATTCACCCGAAATGAGGTGAAACTGATCGAACAACAAAGCTTCAATAGAGCTATATGATAACAATAATGAGCAATCTCCTGTGAAAAGACCATAGAAAAATCAGAAAACAAATGAAGAAAAATGAAATAAAAATAAAAATGGGTTATGTTTTCTTTCTGAGAAATAAAAGGAAAAAAACAAGAAAAGCTCCATTACCATACCAAAACTAATTCAACTACAAGCAACCCCTAAATAAATCCATACTTGTTTTCATTATCTCTTTAAACTTCCCGAGAAACCAAACTGAACCCATTAAAAGAAAAAGAAAAAGAAAAATAATTCATAAAAAAAAAAGCTTAAATGTTTGTGTGTGAACAGAGAAGAAAACTTACAAATGAAGAAGAAGTACAAACAAATATCAGAAAGGAAAAAAAACCCGATTGAAGCAGATGAAGCAGATGAAAACTTGATTCGGCTTTGACAAATACCAAAAAAAAACTGAGAAATTGGGGAAAAAAATTAGAGATTGAAGCAGATTGAAGCAAACCAAAGTAAGATTGAAAACTTGATTTGAAGCAGATTGAAGTAGATGAAAACCTGATTCACAGAAGCAGATCTGTTGAAGTAGAAGGGAACAGCTCCATTCGCAGGATTGGAAGCAACAAATCGCGATTTGGATGAAATTCGAGTCCAGGTCTTACAATCCCTCGCCTCTTTCCAGAATTAGAAATCAAGCTAAAGCACCGGATTGGATTTAGAATTGGATTTCCTAATCCGATTCTGATGTCACCACCAAACACCAGATAAGGGAGAAGACTGGATATAGAAATCCAATTCTGTCCCTTATCCAATCAAACAAACGCAGCCTTAAGGTTTTTTTCTTTTATTTTTTTTGTTGAATTAAATCATTTCAGGTTTGGAATAGTTACATATATATTTTTTTAATTTTTTAATAAATCATCTATATTTTTTAACATTCACTCTCTCAGTTATATATTTTCTTATATCTTTTTTAGCAAATAATTATTTTGAAAACTACAAAAAAAAATTATATTTTTTAATTAATTTTTATTTAAACTACATAATATTCTATTAATGTTTTTTTATGAAAACTTATATGATAACTTTAATTAAATAATTTTTTTTTGAGTTACTTATATATTAGACAAATACATTTAGTTAAATACATTTGACAAACTATCACTTAGTTAAAAAAGTGTATTTGATTAAAATGAAAATTTCACTACCACCTCCTGATTTTATATTCTAATTCAAATTTGACCTTCAAATTTTTAACAATTCAAAAATACTTTTTAAAAATTAACTACCATTCAATTTTTTTTCTCTCTCCATTGTAGCATGATAAAATAATTACAGTGTCATTTAAAATAAAATAATTTTTATTTTTATTTTTTCGTCTCTCTTTTTGTCTTTCTCATCTCCCTTTTTCTAGATCTCATCTCTCCATCTATCTCTTTCCTTTCTCTCTCTATTTCTCTCCTCTCTCTTACTTCATTTTTTTTGTATTTCTTTCATAATTGTTAACCCATATACTATTTAAATGTCTTAGTTTATATATCATAAAAATATGCAAATTGAACAAGGAATCTTAACTAGGTTAGCACGCTATACACAACTTGCAACAAATATTTTTAAAAATAAGAAAATTTATACTTGGGGTACCTGAATTATTTTTTGTTGCAATCAAATACCTGAACTGACATTTTTCAACACTATTAATATTTTTCGTCATTTCCATCCAATTTTGTTCGTTAATATCATGTGCAAACCACGTACTAAAGAAACCCAAGGGTAATGAGCATCAATTCCTCTCCCTATGGGTACCTATTCTTCCTTTCACCGAAAGATCGCAACAATAAGAAAAAATAATGAGATTAGGGCAAAATTTATCAGGGCTTTGAAACAGTTTTTCCTTAATCTATCATTAATCATTGTTTAATGTCCACAATCGAACCATGATCCTTATTAAATCTCTCAAATCTTGACCTTCTCTAGTAGAGTTTCTATTTCTCTCATCAATTTGATTTGGGCAGCAAAGTGATAGGAGATGAGAAATCTGAAAAATGTCTAGCTCGAACATTATTAATTTGGAGGATGATGATGGGCCAAGTTACTGTAAGTGCTCTGTGTTTCATAATGTTTACTATAATGTAGTTTAGTTTTTTTTTTCTTGATTGTGAAATTTTTTTGGGGTTAGAGATTTTTGCTGCAAATTTGTGGTTGTTATGTGGGAATTTTACAATGGTTGAATGTTAGAAAACTGAATGATGTCTTGGGTCTACAAAAAAAAATGTAATATTTGCTTTCATTTTAGTAAACGTGGCTTGTAGAATTTGTATTTGTGTGGGGTTGTGTTAGAAAAGGGAAGAGAATCTTTAAAAGCTAGTCTATTGTGTCAACATGCATTGATGTTGAGATTGTTGATATGCCTGAGTTGGTTGGTATGGTGTGATCCACTTGTGGTTGCTGTATTAAAATAAAGTGAATAGTTATTATTATATTAAGATAATGCTTATTATGTAATAATTTATTAGATTTAGAGGAAAAAAAACTTTAAAATTGATGTTATTGAATTTTTAAAGTATTATAATGTTGAAATTGTTGATTAGTGTTGTTTATGTGTTGTTCGTCACTGTATTGGACTTATTGCGTGTGAAATGAATTTGATTGCATAGTCTAGTATTGCATTGACCTGTTTAAAGTGGAATGTACTATAATGTGGTTTGTTTATGATTAATTGGACTTGTTTTTGGTTTGAAATTAATTGACTGTTATGATGGGTATCATTTGTAGCACCTAGTTCTAAACTTTTTACTATGAAGTCATCGTAGTGGGTATTTTTAAAATGTAGGTGGTAAAAGTGTTAATTTAGGGGGTATGGTAGACTATGTAGACCACCGTGACCCAGATAAAATAAGGTTCTATACTTTGTAGAAAATAGGCATGGATTTAGGGTATGGGGAAAACATTTGTAGTTTTATAGGTTTCCAGGAGAAAGTTTTGAAGATGATGGCTTGAGGTACATCTTTGGGGATGAACATGTGGTGATGATGAGTAATAACCTTCACCAAACAACACTGCAAAGCTGTACATTACAAAGTTTACCCTTCCAAATCCTTTATGCATTATACCACCACCATAATCCTCACAGTAAGTGAAGACAAAAGGCCAAAAATTCCAACCCAAAATAACCACACTCAAGAAATCCCAACCCCAAAATCACCAAAAAATATGAAGCCAAAAATACCCAATCCCAAGAAACCCAAACCCAAGATGAATATGAGCCTCAGCTTGCCTATAAGCCTGCATTGCTTACCAAATTTGAGTTTGAATCTCAAACTCAACCTATAGAAATAACCCCACTCCCACTCCCAGTCCTAGCCCAAGTCCAAGTCCAACCCACACTCATTGCATAAGTCCAATTCCAAACCACACCTCTAATCCAAGTCCAATTCCAAACCACACATCTTGCCCTATCCCAAGCACATACCCAAAGCCCATCCAAATTCCAACCCACATCCCCAGCTCTAGCCCCAGCTTAAGTACAAGTCAAACCTACACTCTAAGCCCAAGTTCAATTCCAGACCACACTCCCTACCCTAGCCTAATTCCAATTCCAAACCATACCCCTTGCCTCATCTCTATCCTAAATCCCTATATTAGCCCAAGCCCAAACCCATGCCTTATCTCAAGCCCACACCCCTGGTCCATCCCAACTCCAACCATAACCCCAACCTCACCCCAAGCCCAAAACCCATATACACCTCTATTACAATCCCTACTTTAAGGCCAAACTCCACCCCCATCACCAATTCTAGCTAGTTTTGATGGTGATGATGGTGGTGATGATGAAAATGATGGCAAAGCAATCAATGCTAATAGTCAGTATTCTGACTTTTACCAATCTAATTATGATTAGGATGATGATGACATAGCATTTGATAGGAATGTTGACATTTTTGTAGAATGGAGTGGCCTGAATATTCAGCAGCCATGAAGAGAAAATGAAAAAGGTGGTATAGGTTAGAATGAACCTGATTTGGCTGATGAGGTATTGCATGATTGAACTAGTACAGATAATGATGATATAGGGTTAGACATAGACATGTCCATGAATTTAATGCAGCAATTGACTTAGCATGCCCTTAGTTTAGGCTAAGAATGGTGTTTATTAGTGTGGATGTTGTTAGGAAAGCAATAGTTGCTATGAGATAAAGCAAGAAAAGGTTATTAAATATATTAGCAATGACAAAATGAGGGTTAGAGCCAAATGCCAAAGGTAAAGGTGATGGGGGGTAAAGACTATGACTGGTTGTTCTTTGCTTCTGTTGAGCCAGATGGTACAAGTTTTAAGATCAAGACCTTGGTTGACACCTATACCTATTATGAAAAGGTATTTGATAACCCTAGGTCACAAGCAAGTGGCTAGCTAAGAAGTATGTTGATGGATATAGGTAGGAACCTAAATTGAACTACTGTGCATTTATTGAAACAATCAAGATAGATTAGTTCTGTGAGGTGAGTATGCCAAGATTCCACAGGGCAAGGAATAAAGCCCTAGAAATGATTGAAGGTACTGTGGGCTTTTAGTATGAACAGGTGTGGGCATACTGTGAGGAGCCTAAGAGAAGTAATCTTGTATGTTCTGTGTGGGTGAAAAGTGAGCTACAAGGTGATATTTCAATATTCAAAAGGAATTATGTTTATTTTAAAGCTTTGAAGTATAGATTTGTTGAAGGGTGCAAGCTAGTAATTAGCCTTGATGGCTATCATATTAAATGTCATCATGAAGGCTAATTACTAACTGTTGTTGGGATAGATGCAGACAACTCAATCTATCCAATCTGCATCTATCCAATTGCATATGCATCGACTGAGGCAGAGAATAAGGATACTTGGCTCTGGTTTTTAGAATTCCTTATATAAGCCATACGCATTATGAACATCCCTGCATAGACCTTCATGTTAGAAAAATATAATGGTTTAGTGAATGCTTTAGAAAAATTGGTTCTAAATGCAGAGCAGAGGCACTATGTGCAACACTTTTACAAAAATTATGCTAAGGTAGGATTCAAAGGTTTTGCATTTAGGCAAGGACTATAGGCTACTGCTAGGGCTAGAACAGTGCCTAGGTTTAAGGTTGAGATTGACAAGATTAAGTGCATGTCTCTAAAGGCATTTGAATGGCTGAATAAGCATCCTCTTACTTATTGGAGTAAATCACATTTGAGCACTATGCCCAAATGTGATATTCTTCTAAACAACTTTTATGAGTCATGGAATAGTGCATTGTTGCCAGTAAGAGATAATAATAACCTTATTGGAAAGAATTAGGATTTACTTGGCTAAAAGGAGAAAATCAATTAAAATTGACATGGAATGGACTTGGACCCAAGGTTTCAAGAAAAGTGGAGAAGTTGAAGTATGAGTCCAGATATTGCATATGTGACAGGGCAGAAGAGTTGCTTTTCCAAGTGAGGGTGGCAGATGGATCTAAGTATGTTGTGGAACTTAACAAGGGGACATATAGTTGCATGGAATGGGACTTGACTAGCATTCTCTGCTTACATGCATTTTCTGCTATCCTTTAGAGGCATATGTATCTAGTTAATTTTGTAAGTTTTTGGTACAAAAATGATAGTGTTTCTTAAAGGCTTATGACCCTATGGTGGGCCCAATTAATGGGCCAAAGCTATGGCCATAACCACCATATGCCCCTTTTCCCAAATACCATAAACAACTAAAGAGGCCTACGAAGCTGAGAAGAAAAGAAGGTGATATAGTTGGACCAAGTGAAACCAAGCTGAGGAGAATAGTCCTGAAGATGACTTGCAGCAAGACCCTACCCACAATGCAAGACTATGCAGGGTAGTCATAGGGCAATCAAGCAACCGTGTATATATTTCTTTGATATTTATCTTTTCAATTACCTAGCTGTCTGCTAATCATTATGCATTTTGATTCATTTAAATAATACAAAATAACCACCAACAGATTCTCTTCACCTTAAAATGGAGGAATAGTGGTTGTATTTAGCACAATTTTTTATGTCTATTTTCCATTTTACATTTTAGAACATGTACCAAATGATGTATTTTTCCCTATGTCAGGTACAACAAAGAGAAAGAACAACCAATGAGCCTAAGAGATCAAAGTCATCCAAGAGAGAAGGTAAATCTTCAAGTGCATCAATATCAACAACAAAGATGGAGGTGCATATTGCAAAAACTATATGGATCAAAACTGCAAACAAAAGCACTGATTTATTGCATTAATGAATTTATGCAGATTGGGAGAAATCCAAAAAGAAACCCACAGAAGAAGAAATGAATACCATAAAAGGCAAGCAATAAATGCAGCATTTAGTGTGACAACAACCATTTCTGAAATAGCAGAAAGTTCAGATCTACTAATCTTGATAATACTATTGGATGAGTTACAAGTTAGGAGGCCACCAAACTAAAATGGATAGATTTTTTAGGTTAAGTTAAATTTTTGTTTGCAAATCTTTTGGTTTGGTGTTTCGTCCAGTTTGTATTTTTGTTATGATGCATAATGTTTAGCATAAGTGTGGTTGAAACCAAATAGTATTTGTTGACGAGTTGGATGGCTTTGTACAATTAATAGATGCAACAAAGTTATTTTTTTAATAGCCATGTATGGATTGCAGTTTGACTATGTAATAATTTTACAATTTCAAGTTAATGAAGTTTACTATTTACTTGTTTCATTCAATCTTACTATTTACTTGTTCCATTCAGTGTCTTATTTTTTATTATACCAATTTCAGTAGTACAAACAAACAAATGAACCAATTTAAACACCCTAAACAATTACACAAACATATAACATTATATAATAAAAGAAAGTCACATTTCTTGTTCAGTCCAACTCAAAATCACTTTTATGCAACCTGAGTATCTAATACAAACACTATGAGACAAATTTTATGCTTTATAATGGTGCCATATGAATACACATATTAGTAAACCGATAAATTCTAACACAGCTATTCTTCTAAGCCGACAATTGTTTCATTTCAAATTTGACATGCCTCATAACAACCCTGGTATGATTTGTCTTGAACTCGGGCACATTGGTTGATCACACCGTACAAAAAAGCCATAGCCACGATTATGTTTATCCTACACCAAATAACATTATGCATTGTTATGGTATATTTTAGATCAACTAGCAAGTGTACGAATCAACAAGTAATAAAGTGGATTCCTTTTAGAAAGGAAACTGATATCGATCCCACGAGGAATAATGTCTCTAGTTTTAAAAATAAATCAATTGTAAATTAAACTTTGAAAAATAAAAGAGATTTGTTTTCGAGTGATTGTTGATTATCAAGACAGCAATTTAAGAAAGCAATAATAAAATTAAAGACAAAGCAGCAAGTAGGTAATCAAAATTATAAAGAACAAGGATCATGACTTCACCACTATTACTCATATTTAGTTCTAATGCAATATAGATTCATAGGTTAACCCCCATTTAACCACAAATGACTAGAAGTTGATTCCTTAATGCATTCTAATCTAGCAAGCACAAGGTATTTAATTATTCATAATCTAAACATTGAAATTTAAGTCCTAAGACATGCAAACCCAATAAGACCTTGTTAAAGTTGTCACTAAGGCATGCAATATTCCTATAACACATGTATTTCATTATCTTTCCATATTTATACTCCTTATTTCTAATCCAATATAAATACTAAATCAATCCACCTTTTCATGGAAGCATTAAGAACTATAATTAAATATTAACCTTTAAACATGAATCAAACTAAATATGCATTAAAAACTAAATACTTGTAATAGGGTTACATCACAATCCTCATAGAAAAATTAGTTACACATTATTTCTAAATTATCCATCAAACAATAAAGAAATAACATAGATTAAATAGCAAGAAAATAAGAGAAAAAGAATCAAATCCAATAGTTGATGGCTGCTGGAATCTATCCTTCAAACTTCAATCCTTGGCTTCTTCAAACTATGATCAAGGTAGCAAGTTTAACTCCTCCAATGGCTTGGCCGAACCTCCTTGTACCTTACCATGTGTAGCATAACTTTGCTATGAATTAACTAATAGAAATTGAATAAAATCTATGAGAAAAGCTTTGCTGCCGTGAGGAAGAGATAAGAGGGAGAGGTTATGCGGCAAAGGAGAGGAAAGGGCTACTGAAGAGATTATGAGATGATTTTAGCCTTCAAGGTACTCATCTATTTATAGGACAGGTTTAGGAAAGGTTTAACCCTAAATTACCTCTAAAACCTAGAGAATATAGGAGATAACATGCAAATAACAATACCACTCCTACATTCTCTACATGGCCGGCCACACCAAGGGTCAGGATGTATTTGTGTCTCATGTTCACATTAGGAATAGAGAAACTTTCCTTATCTCGTTAGGAATCATAATAAATCTCTAATTTCCCTTCCTTTTATGCCAAATATTATTCCAATTAAAATAATTAGAATAATCTGACCTTCCATGTGTCATGTGATATGGAAAATTCTGACACATGGCTGATATGTGGTGACATGGCAGTCCAATCACAATGGTAGTCCTAGTAAGCATAAAACTTTCCTTTTATTTTATCTTCAATGATTGTTAGGCAGATTCCAAGTACATTTTGGATGACCAAATGAACTTCGAATCCAGTGATTTGTTATTTCAAACGTTAGGCCTATGTCTTAGCTTTCCATGAATATATTGATCTCACAATTTTGATTTCTTCAGCACGTGGTTTGCTCGTGATTTTAATTGACAAAATTGGACAGAAATGATGAAAACTATTAACGGTGTTGAAAAATGTGAGATCAGGTATCTAATTGCAAGAAAAAATAGTTTAGGTACCTAAGTGTAACACATGATATATCTTAGGTACCCCATATGTAAATTTCTCTAAAAATAAAAAGTACAAAAAGGATTTTACAAATTGTCCAAGAAAATATCAATGACATAAACATCGCCCTTATTAAAACCTTTTCAACGAAAATCCCAGGTGGGGAAAACCAAGAAAAAGAAAAAGAGTGACGAAAACCAAAATAACTAAAAGCAAAAAAAAAAATAACAATTTAAAAGACCGACCATTACAAAGATCACTGTTATGCGCTGATAAGCACCAATCTGGAATAGAATCCCACAAAAGATTAAAAGAATTTGTCACTCTTGCCTTAGAAAGAAGGCCAGCTAGTTTGTTGGCCTCCTTAAATATATGAGAAACCTTGAACTGAATTTGTGAAATAAAGTTCAACGTATGGACCATCTAGTTCTATAAACCCAAGGTACATCAAGAGCCTTTTTTTGAAAAAGTAAGACAATAGCAGTAGAATCGTATTCAAGCCATATAGAAGACCAACCTAAAACCTTTGCTTGTTCAATTGCAAATAAGACAGCCTCAACTCTGCTTCAAATGCCGAACAAACACCTAAGTGTATGGCAAAACTCCATTTAAAACTCCCAGTCAAAGAGCAAAAGACACCACATGCCTTTTTCAAATGTTTTAGTTTATAGATAATAATCCTAAAAAGGTGAAAAACTACAGAAAGACATTACAACTAGGTTGGCAACCCCCTCCTCCCTCAGCAACCTCAAATTAAAATAAAAAAGTCAACTACAAAAGGAGAAAGAGAAAAAGAGAAACTAGCTGGCCTCATTTAAATCTAGAAATGTAAAACTCCAATAGGGAAACCATCACCTGGAAAAAGAGTACTGGTTTTACAGACATCCCTAAAGAGGAATAAAAAAGTACAAAATAGAAATGTGTGTCCACCCTATAAATTGTCCGAATAAGCTTTTGCACAAAAAACTGGCAGTTGTGAACACAGCAATTTGAAGTAGCGTGGATCCCATATTTAGATAAAAGATCATCGACAAAATTGCCTTCTCGAAAGATACGAGTAACTTTAAACTGAAAGTGAGAAACAAAGGACAAATAGTTGGACCAATTGACTTTGAATTTCAAAGGAATCTTTAGACACCGCTGATGAAAAAGAGACTACCAAAAAGGAATCACATTCCAACCATAAAAGATGCAAATCAAAATCCCTAGCCTTTTCAATAGCATACATCACAGCAAGAAGCTTGGCTTCAAAAGCCGTGGCAAGGCTAGCATTAAAAGCATAACACCCTTTAAGAAAACCCTTACAATTTTTAAAAACTCCACCACCACCAGCAAGACCAAAAGAACCTTGAGCAATGCCATCAGTGTTAACCTTAAGCCAACCCGAAAGATGTTGACACCAAAAAACTTGTAGAATTTTGGGAGCTCTTTGAGGCTTTAAAGCAACACCTAACTTTTTGAGAATGACCAAATCATAAATAGAGTTATTCATGGAACCATTCAGTAAGCCATTAGCTTCTCTGGTAGGTCTACCCTTAAAAGCTAAAGCACGACCAATAGGAACAAAAGCACCTGAGTGAACACATTGGTTCAAGACATATCAGATAGTGTTAAAACATGCAACCACTGCAACATGCCAAAGAACAAAAACTTGTCTACTCATGAAAGCCTTCATAGTCGAACTATACAAAACCAGGAACTTCTCAAAAAGCCACGAAATATAGTCCAAAATAGAATTAGCATAACCACACTCCATAAGAAGATGTTGAAAAGTCTCACCATTATTATTACACACCGAACACCAAGAAGGAAAATTAAAACCTTGACATCTCAAAACTTCATCAATTGGCAATCTCCTCCTAAAAAATGCTAACAAAAGAACGAGCACAAATGAGGAATTTAATTATTTCAAAGCTTATTGCACCACACCACTGTTGTGGTATAATTTTGATTAATTTGCAAGTCTACGAATCAACATGTAATAAAGTGGATTTCTAAGAAAAAACCTGTATCGATCCCACGAGGAATAATTTCTCTAGTATTGAATTTAAATCAATTGTTAAACAAATAATTAAAAGTAAAAGGAAATTTTTTTTTGAATGAGTGATTGAGTAATTGTTGAGTAACAAAGCATTAATTAAAAGCAAAGCAATATTAAAAAGTGAACAAAGGCAACAAATAATAAGTTCAAGGTTTAATGAAACAATGATTATGACTTCCCTACTATTACTCATATTTAGCCCTAATACATGATAGATTCATAGGTTAACTATTGTGGTATAATTAACTCACAAGTGTACAAATAACAAGTAATAAAGTGGAGTTCTAAGAGAATTCCGATATCGATCCCACGAGGAATAATGTCTCTAGTTATTTAAATTAAATAAACTGTAAATTAAACTTTGAAAATTAAAAGAGAGTTTTTGAAAAATTGCTGTTTTGTAACCAAGCATGAATTTAAAAGCAAAGTAATATTAAAAACGAAAACAAGGCAGCAAATAAGATTTCACAGATTTTAAAGAACAAGGATCAAGATTTCACCACTATTATTCATATTTAGTTCTAATGCAAAATAGATTCATAGGTTAACCTCGCTTTAACCACAAATGGCTAGAAGTTGATTCCTCAATGCATTCTAATCTAGCAAGCACAACGTATTTAATTATCCCTAATGTAAATACGAAAATTTAAGTCCTAAGACATGCAAACCCAATAAGACATTGTTAAAGTTGTCACTAAGGCATGCAATATTCCTATAAACATGTATTTCATTGCCCATCCATATTTATATTCCTCATTCCTAAGTTAAATATAAATATAAAATCAATCCACCTCTTCATGGAAAGCATTAAGAACTACAATGAAATATTAACCTTTAAACCTGAATCAAACTAAATATGCATTAAAAACTAAATACTTGTAATAGGGTTACATCACAATCCTTATAGAAAAGTTAGTTACACATCATCTCAAAATTATCCATGAAATAAATAAGAGACAACATCATTTAAATAACAAAGAAGATGAGAGAAAAGAAAACAAATCTGGTTTATGACTGCTGGAAATTGATTCTTCAATCCGTTCTTCTTGGCTTCTTCAAACAATGATCAAAGCTTCAAGTTGATTCCTCCAAAGGTTGGCCAAATCTCCTTGGACTTCTCTTTGTGTAACACAACTTTGCTCTCTTAAAAAATGAATATAAAATCTACTAAAAACCTATGTTGCTGTAAGAATGGGGAAGGAAAGAAAGGGAAAGGTGCGGCTGGAGACGGAACAAGGCTGCTGTAGCCGTGAGGGCTTAGTGACTTGTGTGTGGGATTCTTTTCACTCTCAAGGTAGCAATATATTTATAGGAGAGGTTTAAGAGAGGTTTAACCCTAAGGTTTCTCTAAAACCTAGAGAATATAAGAGATAAAATATTACTTGATCTCAAACTCCCCTAAATTCTCTATATCGCCGGCCATCCTAAGGACATAGAGGTGTTTTGTGCCTCATGTTCACACTAGGGATAGAGATACTTTCCTTATCTTCTTAGGAATCATAATCAATCTCTACTATCCCTTCCTTTTATCCCAAATATTATTCTAATTAAGACAATTAGAATATTCTGACCTTCTATGTGTCATGTGATGTGGCAATTTTGGATACATGGCTGATATGTGGTGATATGGCAGTCCAATCACAATGGTAGTCCTAGTAAGCATAAAACTTTCATTTTTTATCTACAATGACCGTCAGGCAGATTCCAAGTACACTTTGGATGACCAAATGAACTCTGAATCCAGTGATTTTTGTTGAAAACGTTAGGTATGCATCTTAGCTTTCCAGAAATATATTGATTGCACAATTTGGACATCAGGAAGACACTCAAATCCTCATTTTCCCAAGATAGTGTAAATCTGCCACAACTGATGAATTTGTAAATCAAACTGGCACTGATTGGCCAAACCATTTGCAATGAAATTTTTCAGAATTGAAGAAAATTGAATCAGAAATCATTAGCAATTGGAATCGTACAAAAATTCTAAGTGTGGCTCCAGATATGATTTTCTCAGTAAAGGTTGCGCAGAAATATGGTAATTCCAGCCTTTGTCTTTCTTTTACTGAAAAATAGAAAAATACAGTTTTTAGGTATTTTTCATCAATAATTAATCATAAACTAGCTTAAATTCAATATCAAAAGTGGCATAAAACCATTAACACTTTATGCCTATCATTAACCCCCTTTTAACCACAAGTGACTAAAAGTTCATTTCTCAATGCATTCTAATCTAGCAAGCACAAAGTATTTAATTATCTCTAATCTAAATACCGAAATTTAAGCCCTAAGACATGCAAACCCAATCAGATCTTGTTAAAGTTGTCACTAAGAGATGCAATATTTCTATAACCATGTATTTCATTGCCCATCCATATTATACCCCTTATTTCTAAGCCAATATAATACTAGATCTATCCACATTTTTATGGAAGCATTAAGAACTACAATGAAATATTAACCATAAATATGAATCAAACTCAGATATGCATTAAACACTAAGAAGTCATAATAAGGCTACATCATAATCCTCATAGAAAATTAGTTACACATCATCTCTATAATATCCATCAAATAATTAAGAGACAACATAGATTAAATAACAAAAAGAATAAGAGTAAATAATCAAATCCAAAGGTGATGGCTGCTGGATTTTAATCCTCAATCTTCTCCTCTTGGCTTCTCCAAACTATGATCCAAAATCACAAGGTTGATTCCTCCAAAGTGGTCGAATTCCTCCTCCTTGATCTTGGCTTTGTGTAGCACAACTTCTCTATGTGAAAACCCTTAAAAACTAAATAAAAACCTACAAAATACTAATGTTGCCATGAGAATGGAATTACCACAGCCTTGAGGGCTTGTGATATGCCGCGGGGGGTGATTGTGATGGTGTTGGTGGTAGTGAATGTGTCTGAAAGTTACAAGATGCATGGTATTTATAGGAGATGTTTAACCCTAGAGTCCTTCTCTAAACCTAAATAAAATAGGAGATAACATATTTACATGATCTCAAACTCCTAAATTATTTCTATATGGCCGGCCATCCTAGGGTATTGTAGTCATTGGTACCTCCCATTCACACTAGGATAATGAAACATTCTATATCCCCTTAGGAATCAAATTTATCTTTAGCTCTAATTCATTTTATTCTAAATATTATTCCAATGAATATAATTAGAATAATCTGACCTCTCATGTGGCATATGATGTGGAAAAATTCGTACACATGGCTGAAGTGTGATGACATGACAGTCTAATCATAAATGTTATCCTAGTAAGCAAAGATACTTTGCTTTTATATCACTAGTGTTCGTCAACATATTCCAAGCACACTTTGGATGACTGAATGAACTCCGCATTCACTAATTATGGTTGCAAAAGTTAGGTTTGCGTCTTTATCTTTCCAGATGTATCTTGTTTGCACAATTTGGACATCGAAAAGACACTCAAATTCTAATTTCCCTGAGATAGTCTAAAAATTGATGAAATTGTTAAACTTGTAAATCAAACTGGTACTGATTATCCAAATTAATTGCAATGAAACTATACAAAATTGAAGCCTAGTGAATTAGGAATCATTTTCAACTAGAATCGCACAAAACCTCAAAGTGTAGCTTCATATATGATTTTCTCAGTAAATGTTGCGCAGAAATACAATAATTTAAGCTTTTGTCTTTCTTTTATTAAAAATAAAAAAATACAATATTTTAGTACTTTTCATTAACAATTAATTATTAACTAGCTAAAATTCAATATAAAAAGTACCATAAAAAAGCATAAAAACATTAATTTTTAATGCCTATCAAATACCCCGAAATTAAACTTTGCTAGTCCCTAGCAAAGAAAGAACTAAAAAAAAAAACAACTCCTATAAAAAACCAAATAGCTTGATGAGGTTGCCTCAAAGATTGCACAATTATATTAATTCAAAAATAATTTCCAAGTAATCATGGATCTCAACACATTATCTTCTATTTCACATTATCATTACTTTCAAGTGTGTGTGTGAAAATCAAATAATACATTCAATGTCATGCATTTGAATAAATCTACATTAAATAGAGATAGAAAATAAAGATATAAACTACCATATGCTTAACATAATTAATAGTTCTCCACTAATGTAGATCAATGCATTACCTTGAATCAATAGGACTTTATAAGCTTGTAATGTAAAAGATAAAGGGTAATAAGTTAATAGAAAGAAAATGATAGGAAAATAAAAATTCAAAGAAAGAAAACTTATGAATAATATGCTTATAAAACTTTTTGTTTTCTCCTTTCAAAGACACTTTTCTACTTCCCTTCCTTCAAACTTCACAAAACAACTTTCTTTCTTTTTTTTTTCAATTTTTTCCTTCTAACCCCCAAATTGAACATTTTCATACCTTGCTCAAACATCTTTTTCAACATCAACAATACATAATAGCCATGTTTTCACCAACATCCACCACCTCCAAATTATCTTATACTTTTACTCAACCAAATACAAATTTATAAGCATATATCAATTTTAACATAAGCTCTCTTTAATAAATGTGTATAAGGTAGGAATAATATATTTAGGCATAAAAAGGTAAGTCAATGTGGCTTAAAGAATAGAAAAGGCTCTAATATGGAATCAATTATGTATCCTAAAAATGGCTCAAATAAGGTACTAACAGATAGATATTTCAAAGGTAGGCTAGAAAGGCCAAAACTCAAAACAAAAATGGCCTAAATCATATTCAAAGTAATGCATCTCTCTAGATTTTGCCTCAAGCAATAATTATGCAAGTTCTAGAGTTTACAAAAAATAATCAATCTAAATTAATGCAAACATTCTCCAAAATACAATCAAAATCATGCATATTTAGTAAAGTGCTCAAAATTGATTTTGAAAGTAATAACATGTGAATTTAACTTTAGACATTAGAAAATACACAAAAACAATTCCACTACCTAAGAATCAATTTATTCACAATCATATTTTTATCATAGGCTCATCAAAATATTAAAAACACCAAAAACAAAAATTTTCAGCAACAAAATTGAGTTGTTTTTAAAAAACTATACAAAACTAAAAATTTAAAAACTAAAGAAGAAAACTTCAAACAAAGAGAACCACCCCCAAATTAAGATGACCATAGTCCTCGATGTTCAAAACAAAGAAAATAAACATAATAAAGAGTAAAGGTAAAGAAAGCTCCCACATTTGATGACATGCAATGAAATTCTAAACATTAGGCTCGTAAAAACTCCTTTTTTGCTGATTTCACCTTCTATGCTTTTCCTTTGATTTTCTATTCTTTGACACCTAAAAACACAAAACAAAAACAAAAAATAAATTGAAAATTAAAACTAAATACTTTTAAACTTTCTGTTGCCTCCCAAAAAGCGCTTATTTCAAGTCTTTAGCTTGACTTTCTTGTGGAGATCATCTTGGTTTCTTCCTTGGGTTGCCTACATCATCTTGCATCACCCAAAGATGTTTTCTCTCTTGGAAGTTTGAGTCTTTTAGACTTCATTGGTTCATACATGTAAAACTTTTCAATTCTAGAACCATGTATAAACTTTAGAGTACCTTTGTAAACATTGATTTTTTCTTTGCTTGTAGCTAGAAATGGGCGTCCTAAAATAATTCCATTACTTTTATGAAATAACACAAAATCTACTAAGAAAGAAAACATACCAACCTCCACTCTAATATTCATGGCTATCCCTAAAGGATGAATTTGGCTTTGATCGTCCATATTCACTGTCAGAGTGGTTGGTGTCAATTTCAAACATAGTTTCCTTGCAATTGTATTATCCATAACATTAATAGAAGCACCCAAATCACGTAAGCAATTAGAAAATTCAGTTCTACCAATGATGCAAGTTATCTCAAACATCCCTTTATCTTCTATATTTTGAGTCATTTTTTCTATATCTTCTCTTTTTATTAAAGAAGATTTATCCATATAAAAAATTTCCTTACTAAGGCCATCTTCACTATTTTTTTCTCTAAATTCATTCTAGTTCTACTAATAGCTAAGAAAGACCTACCAAAGGTCAATGAAGCATTAGGATATTTCATTTTTATGACTCTAAAATTCAGCACATACAAAAGAGATCTTACCTTGATACGAAATTTTCCATTATACCTTCAAATTTAACATGAGTGTTGTCACTCAATATAATATCATCATTAGTTCAGCACAGCCACTTGTAACCTAAACTCATGCAAATGAAAAAAGGCATAATGTTAGTGGTAGCACCAAGATCACATAGATTAACATTTTTAAATTTGCAATCAAAAGTAAATTTTCCTGGATCTTGTAGTTTCTTTAGAAACTCTTGGCATTCTTCATTTTCTTCCTTTTTCCTCTCTTCTTCTAGTCTCTTCCTTTCAGCCTTCATCTCTCTAAGTTTATCAATAAACAATTTTTGATCAATAAAAGTGTATCATTCATGCACTTGAATAGGGCCATATATGGGATGAAAGTCATCTTCATTAAAAGCACTACTTTCATTTGACTCATCCCATGTTTCATCTATTCTTTCACTTGTATCTTCTTCCAAAATAAGATGCTTGGGCATGTCTACCTCTTCACTATCTTCACCAATATCATTACAATCTATGCTTTCCATAGCACTTTCTTCCATTGGCTTGTCCAACTCCATAGCATCTTTTTTCACTATTTCGGCCACCACCTCCCTTTTGTGTACCGATTTCTTCTTTTTCTAAGATCTTCTCTCTTTTTACTATCCTCTTTCCTTCAACATCTTCATTTTAAGTCCAGCTATCTTTGTCTGGATCTTCTTCCTCAAATAATTCTTCTAGTTTGGCCACCATCTCAAAAAATGTTTGACATTTTTGTTCCTTGGCTGATTCCTCCCTTGTGTTTTCCTCTAAGTTAGTTGTTTTGGTTTTGATTTGAACTTCATTTTCTTTAGCTCGTTGGGATTCCTTTTTGATTGGGGGATCTTCCAACTTCCTTCCACTCCTTAGCCTTGCTGCTTGGACATCCTCCTTTGGATTTATTTCAGTTTGACTTGGAAGAGTGCCTAGTGGTCTTTTGATAGCTTGAGCTAGTTGTCCCACTTGCATCCCTAATCTCTTTATTGTTGCATTTGTTTCTTGCATATAAGCACTATAAGTTTCATTCATTTTAATCATAGATTGCTCAAGTAAGGAAACAATATGAGATAAAGGTTGAGATTGAGTTTGAGGTTGAGAATTTTTTTGGAAGTTCGAGGATTGTAATTGTTGGTGTTGTTGAGGTGGAACTTGATAGATCCATTTTTGTTGTTGTCCTCCTTGGGTGTTTGAATTGTCTCTCCATGAAAAATTTGGATGGTTCCTCCATCCTAGATTGTATGTATTGGAGAAGGGATTGTTGTTGCTATTGCCTTGTCGGAAATTCCCTAGAAAATTCACATCATTAGTTTCATTAGAATTTCCTAAATGATAATTTATGCTTTCATGATTATCCCCACAATATTCACAAAAATTAACATTAAAAATATTGGAAATATTATTAAAATTATTGGAACCCAAGGTTTCAAGTTGCTTTGTAAGCATTGCAACTTGGCAACTCAATTTATCTATCTTATCCTTTTCATGAACGGCCATGGTCTTTTTAAGGTTTTGGCTCATTTTACTTGCCCATTGCGAGTTATTGATTGCCATATCCACCAATAGGTCGTATGCGTCCTCTTGGGATTTATTTAGCAACGCACCACCCACAGCACCATCCACATTATTCCTTGTTAAAAAATTCAGCCCATTATAAAATGTTTGGACTTAACTACAAATGGGCATCCCATGGTGTGACACTTCCTAAGTAGTTCTTTTAGCCTCTCCCAAGCTTTATACAAGGACTCTCCATCTAGTTGGTGCAAAGTGTTTATTTCATTCCTAAGCTTGGCGGTTTTAATAGGTGGAAAAAATTTGTTCTAAAACTTAAAGGCTAAGTCATCCCAAGTGACAATACTTTGAGGGGGTAAAGATTGTAACCAACTTTTGGCTCTATCCCTTAAGGTAAAAGGAAATAACCTAAGTTTGATAGTGTCCTCGGTAATCCCATTGTATTTCACTAACTCACATACATCACATAAATTTGATATATGTTGGTTAGGATCCTCACTTGATAACCCTCCAAATGGGTAGTTGTTAAGCATAGACAAAGTAATAGGTTTGACCTCAAAGCTAGGTGCATCAATAGGAGGTCTCCTAATACATGACATATCTTCAACCCTTCTAGGTGTGGCATAATCCCTAATGGACCTATAACCTAGTTTAATAGGAACTTCAGGAACTACTGGGTTACTTTGGTTTTCCATATTTTTTTCTCTCTCGGTATTTCTAAACAATGTTTCTCTAACTCCTTCTCGCCTTAATCTCCTCAAGTCTCTTTTAGAAAATTCAGTTTCAGAATTAAAACTCATAAAATAAAAGAAACACACAAATTTGAAAAACAAAAACAGTAAATTAAACTCATAAAACAGAAAAAACAGCAACTAAAATTAATAGTAAAAGTTGAATTAAACAAAATAAATAACTCTAAAGAATTAAAACTAAATTCAAATCAAATTAAACTCAAAGCAAACACAAAACTAAAGCAAAAACGAACCAAAAACAGCAAGCAAAACAAATTAAAACAGTGAGAAAAATGCGTATTATTTTTTATTTACTTTTCTTTCAAAATCAAAGATTAAGAAAAACAAACTAAACAAAACTCAAATTCGGAAACTTAAACGTAAAAACCAAAACAAATAACAAAACACAGTAAACAAAATATATATTTTTTAAACCGCAAACCTAAAAAAAAAAATTGAAAAATAAAAAGTTAGCTACATCGATTTCCTCCTCTTCTTCAAACTCGAATTGGATTGCTTTGGATCCAAGAAAGTTCTCCAATTGGTGTTCTTTGATGGCTAAAACCGAACCTCCACAAGAACAAAAACAAAAGATTAAACTAAAAACAGTAATTTAATTAGCAATATATTCAAAATCAAAACTAGAAATAATTATTCCCCGGCAACGGCACCTAAAAATTGTTGTGGTGTAATTTTGATTAACTCGCAAGTGCACAAATCAACAAGTTATAAAGTGGATTTCCATGAGAAAACCTGTATCGATCCCACGAGGAATAATGTCTCTAATATTGAATTTAAATCAATTGTTAAACAAATTATTAAAAGTAAGAGGAAATTTGTTTTCATTGAGTGATTGAGTAATTGTTGAGTAACAAATCATTAATTTAAAGCAAAGCAATATTAAAAAGGGAACAAAGGCAGCAAGTAATAAGTTCAAGGTTTAATGAAACAAGGATTATGACTTCACCACTATTGCTCCTATTTAGTCCTAATGCATTATAGATCAATAGATTAACCCCTATTTAACCACAAGTAACTACAAGTTGATTTTTCAATGCAAGGTATTTAATTATCTCTAATATAAATACCGAAATTAAGCACTATGACATGCAAACCCAATAAGATCTTGTTAAAGTTGTCACTAAGGCATGCAATATTTCTATAACCATGTATTTCATTGCCCATCCATATTATACCCCTTATTTCTAAGCCAATATAATACTAGATCTATCCACATTTTCATGGAAGCATTGAGAACTACAATTAAATATTAACCATAAATATGAATCAAACTCAAATATGAATTAAGCACTAAATAGTCATAATAGGGCTACGTCATAATCCTTAAAGAAAATTAGTTACACATCATCTCTATAATATCCATCAAATACTTAAGAGACAACATAGACTAAATAACAAAAAGAATAAGAGTAAATAATCAAATCCAAAGTTGATGGCTGCTGGATTTTAATCCTTAATCTTCTCCTCTTGGCTTCTCCAAACTATGTTCCCAAATCAAAAGGTTGATTCATCCAAAGTGGTCGAATTCCTCCTCCTTGATCTTGGCTTTGTGTAGCACAACTTCTCTATGTGAAAACCTTTAAAAATTGAATAAAAACCTAGAAAATACTAATGTTGCCATGAGAATGGAATTACCACAGCCTTGAGGGCTTGTGATATGCGGCTGGTGGTGACAGTGATGGTGTTGGTGGCAGTGAATGTGTCTCAAAGTTACAAGATGCATGGTATTTATAGGAGAGGTTTAACCCTAGAGTCCTTCTCTAAACCTAGATAAACTAGGAGATAAAATATTTACATGATCTCAACCTCCTAAATTATTTCTATATGGCCAGCCATCCTAGGGTATTGTAGTAATTGGTACCTCCCATTCACTCTAAGATAAGGAAGCACTCTAAATCCCCTTAGGAATCAAATTTATCTTTAGCTCTAACTGATTTTATTCTAAATATTTTTCCAATTAATATAATAAGAATAATCTGACCTCTCATGTGGCATATGATGTGGCAAAATTTGTACACATGGTTGGCGTGTGATGACATGGCAGTCTAATTGTAAATGTTATCCTAGTAAGCAAAGATACTTTCCTTTTATATCACCAGTGTCCGTCAGCATATTCCAAGCACACTTTGGATGACCAAATGAACTCCAAATTCACTAATTATGGTTGAAAAAGTTAGGTCTGTGTCTTTTTCTTTCCAAGCGTATCTTGTTTGTACAATTTGGACATCTGGAAGACACTCAAATTCTCCCTTAGATAGTGTAAATCTGCCACAACTGATGAAATTGTTGAACTCGTAAATCAAACTGGTATTGATTGGCCAAATAAATTGCAATGAAACTTTACATCATTGAAGCCTAGTGAATTAGGAATTATTTTAAACTGAAATCGCACAAAACCTCAAAGTGTAGCTCCAGATACGATTTTCTTAGTAAAGAATGCGCCGAAATAGAATAATTCCAGCTTTTGTCTTTCTTTTACTGAAAATAGAAAAATACAATATTTCAGTACTTTTCATTAACAATTAATTATTAACTAGCTAAAATTCAATATAAAAAGTGGCATAGAAATATTAACTTTTTATGCCTATCAACCACCAAAGGGATGTAATTGTAAGAAACAGAGTAAAAGGATTTACAACTTAGCTTACCTGAAAATGATGGCATCCATACAAGCCTATCCTGAGCACACATGTCCATTCTGAAAGCCACAAGGCGAGAAGTGACATTTGGAAAATTCCTCACAATAAAATCAGGAATTTCAACCGAACCATCCCTAGAAAGCTAATTAGAAATTCTTAAATTAGGATCCCACACTATATTTTCCAAAGAAACCAAATTCTCAAGAGGCTAACCCACCCAGTTATCACTCCAGAAGTATAGGATAGAATCATTACTGTTGTGGTGAAAATTGATAACTTGCAAGTGCAGGAATCAACAAGTAATAAAGTGGTATTCTTTGAGAAAACCGATATCGATCCCATAGTGAATAATGTCACTAATTTTGAATGTAACTCAATTGTTGATTAAACTTAGAAAAGTAAAAGGAATTTTTTTGTTTGATTGAGTGATTGTTGTCTTAGTAAGCAAAGCAAATAAAGAAAGCAATTATAAAAGTGAAACAAGGCAGCAAGTAAGAAGTTCAAGGATTTGATGAAACAAGGATTATGACTTCACCACTATTACTCCTATTTAGCCCTAATGCATGATAGATTCATAAGGTTAACCCCCTTTGACCAAAAGTGACTAGAAGTTGATTTCTCAATGCATTCTAATCTAGCAAGCACAAGGTATTTTATTATTCCTAATCTAAATACCGAAATTTAAGCCCTAAGACATGCAAACCTAATAAGCTCTTGTCAAAGTTGTCACTAAGGCATGCAATATTCCTATAATCATGTATTTCATTGCCCATCCATATTATATCCCTTATTTCTAAGTCAATATAATACTTGATATATCCACCTTTTCATGGAAGCATTAAGAACTACAATGAAATATTAACCATGAATATGAATCAAACTCAAATATGCATTAAGAACTAAAGAGTCATAATAGGGCTACATCTTAATCCTTATAGAGAGTTAGTTGCACATGTTCTGAAGAATAGCCATCAAATATTCTAAAGAAAACATAAATCAAATAACAATGAAAATTAAGAATAGAGAAACAAATCCAATAGTTGATGGCTGCCAAATTTGATTTCTAATATTCTTCCTTTTTGCTTCTCCAAAATATGCCTTAAGATGCAAGGTTTAAGTCCTCCAGAAGTGCTGGTCGAAAATCCTCCTTGATCAAGAACTAGTGTAGTCGAAATGTTCTATGTAGAAAACCTTAAAAACTGAAATAAAAACCTAGAACTCTAACCTTGTTGTCGTGCAAAAGAATTGTGAAAGAATGGTGGAAAGGTTGTGCAACCGTGAGGGCTGATGAGAAGTGAACGGTGAGTAGAGAAGTGTCTTACAATGCTTCAAGGTGCAAGGTGCATGGTATTTATAGGAGAGGTTCATTTTCTAACCCTAAAGTTATTCTCTAACCCTATATATTATTCCAATCTAATAGGAGATAATATATAATCAAAATTAAATCTCCTATAATACCTTGATATGGCCGGCCCTCTAGGGTTGTTATGGTCATTGGTGTCTCACATTCATACTAAGATAATGAAACATTGCATATCTCCTTAATAATCAAATTTATCTCTAATTCTAATTCATTTTCCTAAATATTATTTCAATTAATATAATATGAATAATCTGACCTGCCATGTGGCATATGATGTGGCAATAATTGTACATTTTGCTGGAGTGTGATGATGTGGCAGTCCATGCATAGGTATCATTCTAGTAGGCAAAGACACTTTCCTTTTATATATTCAATGTACGTCAAGCAGATTCCAAATACACTTAGGATGACCAAATGATCTCCAAATTCTCTGATTCTAGTTGAAAATGTTAGGTATATGTCTTATCTTTCCAAGAATATCTTGATCTCACAAAATGGACATTGTGAGCATTCAAATTCCAATTTCCTCAAGAGAGTGTAAGTCTGCCACAACTATTGAAAATGTTGATCTTGTAAATCAAACTGGTACTGATTGGCCATTCCAATTGCAATGAAACTGTACAGAATTGAAACCTAGTGAATTAGGAATCATTTTCAATTAGAATCGCAAAAAACCTCCAAGTTTAGCTCCAGATATTATTTTCTCAGTAAATATTGCGCAGAAATACAGTAAATTCCAGCTTTTGCCTTTCTTTCACTAAAAATAGAAAAATATAATATTTAAGTACTTTTGATTAACAATTAATTATTAACTAGCTAAAATTAAATATAAAAAGTGGCATAAAAACATTAACTTTTTATGCCTATCAATTACCTAGAATCCAACAACAATCATCCATGATATGATCATAACACCTCTTGTTATCTTTGCCTTTGTACCGATCCCTTAAAATATCAAAAACAAAAAATTGTTTAGTCAAAACATTCCAAGCAAGTTTGATGAGAAAGGCCTCAATAAAATGATTAAGGTGTTTAATACCTAGACCACCTAGAGACCAAGGGGTGCAACAAGTTTTCCAAAAAACAAACATTGCCTTCTAAGAGAGATTGGAATCCGTATATATAAAATTACAAATGACATAATTAAGCTCCTTTAAAAGCCCCATTGGCCACCGATAAACAAAGAAAATATGGACAAAACAATAGGTTATCACCAAATTTACTAAACAAAATCTCCAGAAAAAAAGAGAAGTTTTCCCTTAAACCTATATGCAATAGGTTGCATAAACCTGATAGAAAAAGTACCCTAAAAAAGAGGTACTCCTAGATAAGAAAAAGGAAGAGAACCTTTTTTCATGTCGGATATGTTCATCAAGGAAGCTTGTCTAAGATGCAAACATATGAGCCAAAGTATGTGTGTGATTTCTCCCAATTAATATCTTGCCTAGACAGCTTGCTATAAAAGATTGAGACATTTAACAATTCTTTGCAAATTTGGCAAAAGTGAAATAAATAAGGAAAGTGAACATTCATTGATTAGATGCATGAGAAACAACCCTTATTCGTGCTTGCTTGCTCCAATTTCCTTATGCTTTTGTAAATTCCTCTTACCAATGTTTTTGGTAAGCCTGCCGCATTGTCAAGATTTCCCACCTTTGATGGTTTTATCCAAAGATTTGAAAGGAACCATAGCCAGGTTACTAGTTGTGACATTTGCTTTCGCTGGACTATCCATTAAAATGTTGGAACCCTCAATCAGTAAGCCTTCATTTTTAATAACTCTGATGCATTATTTTATGCTATCTTTCGAGCTTGTTATTTACTAGATTGTGCTTATTTTGTTAAAATATACATAAACTCCTATTATTTTCTCTTTTGTATGTGAAAAGAAGAATTTTTGCAAAATCAATACAAAAAGGGCATTTGGTCATTTATATAACTGAGCTTACCCTCATGCAGCCAAATACCCTAATCTCTCCTTTAAAATTTGGCCAATGCAAGAAGAATAGCCAAAATAAATATCAAGCTTACCCTTATGCTTATTCTCTCTCTCCTATATCTCAACCCTACTTTCCATATTTGATTAAGCCCCAAAGAAAATAAATTACTGGTTTCTACATGTTTTGCATTGAATTTACAACTTTGGTCATACATAAGCTTGAAACAAAATATTGTTAGAGGGGGTAAAAGAGTATTTTCCATTGTTTTCATTAAAGTTCAAAATTACCCTTTAAAGTTTCTAGAACCTAGTTTAAAAGAAGGGCAAGATAGAAAAGTGGAGAAGAAATATTTTAAAAACCCTTCCAGCCTTGTATTTTCAACCAAAAGAACTCTTCATCTTCACCAAATTTATCTCTGTTGAAATCTCCATGGCCTGCCTTCCCTCAAGCTTTTCTTTAAAAAGTTTCTCACTTGATTTAATCTCTTTAGTAACATGCAAAACCATTTTCTAGTAGATCCAATCTAGCTAAACAATTTTATCACTCTAGTTTTTATTAAAACTCACATTTTCTCATTGAAGACTCACTTTGGTCGTGTGACACCTCACTGGAAAACCATAGAAACCGGCTAGGTTTTATTGGATCTTGGTTGAGTTAAGTTCATTTCATTTCTATCTTGAACCTTTTACATTTGCACGGAAGATTAGTTAGAGGTTTGGGTGGACTGCATTGAAGCTCACTTGAAGCCTTCTCTCTAGAAAATTTCACATTTTGGTAAGGATTTTCGCGCTCCTCTCTTATTTACAATAGATGTTATTGTGTTTTGGTGTTTAAAAAGTTTGTTTCTTGACTTGTTTATGATGAGTGTTATGAGTGGTTGAACTTGTGACTTAGAGATGTGAAAAGTTGAATATTTGGTTATTTTGTTTGTTGATTTTTGGCTGGTTTTATCTATACCTGCTGCTTGAAATGGTATTTTGGAGATAAACTAGTTGTTTAAGGACTTGTAAATTTGTGGGTATTGGTGGTTGATGAACTCATGACCTTGTTGGTGTTTGAGAATAAAATTTTGATTGTTTTTAGTGTGGTTTTACAAGGGGAGCTATTTATATATTTTGATAATATATTTTGGACTTAGAATGAGTTAATATTTAAATTTTAATGAGGGAAGTAAATCACTTTTTCTTTTTCACTTTTGAAAAGAGTTTTTAAGAGTTGCTTAGTTGAAATGTGACTATTTTTCCTGGCAAGAATTATTAAGATGATTTTGGTATTGAGGAAAAGCTATGTTATAAGTTGGAATTAGGTGGAGCATTTATGTCTGGCTTGGCCTTTTGTAAGCTTTCTTTTGAGTTGGAAATCTTTATTTTATGAGTTTGTTTGAATCCTAGAATTTTGTTAATCATAGTTCTTTGTTTGATGTTATCTGTTTAAAGGTTTTTGGCAAGCTTCCTTGTTGTGTGGAATCGGAAATAGAATTGAGTATTTGATTAGCTGGTTCAGAATTTAAGTAAAGTAAGAAGTTGCTTTTGGAATTGTACTGGACCATTGGTGTATGTTTTAGGTATGTTCTTGTTATAGAAGATATGCTTAAAGTGCTTAAAAGGATTGTGTTATGCAATCTAAGTTTCATTAGAAACTTCGTTGGTTACATCAGTTAGTGATAAATTACTAACTTGGGTTTAGTTTAAGGTGGAGAACATTACTTTCTATTTATGTTTGTTTTTGGTAATGAAATAGTGTTAATACCATTTTTTTAATTTTACTTTAGAAGGTGGACATCAAGAGGAGTTGCATGGTGGACAGTGAATGGGCCCCGTTTAGGTGCTACAAATTTATTGAGTAAGACTTTTTGTGTTCACTATATTTTAATAATATTTGAACTAGATTATGATTTTGTAAAGATACAAAGCTTGAACTTTGTCTTTCAAAAGCATGATTTTCTTTCAAGTATATGCCGTTTTCTAACTGTCTTGGGTTATAATTATACCAATATTTTGTTGAGATACAAAATATTTGAAATATCTACAAATCTATTATTCATAATTTTACTACCATTCATAGGCATAAAATGTTATTGTTTCTATGCCACTTTTTATATTGAATTTTAGCTAGTTTAAAATTATTTGTTAATGAAAAATACTGAATTACTATATTATTCTATTTTCAGTAAAAGAAAGACAAATGCTGGAATTACTATATTTCTGGGCAATCTTTACTGAAAAATCGTATCTGGAGTTACACTTTGAGGTTTTGTGCGATTCTAGTTGAAAATGATTCTTGATTCACTAGGATTCATTTTTGTAAAGTTCCATTACAATTACATTGTCCAGTCAGTACAAGTTTGATTTACAAGATCAACATTTTCAACAGTTGTGTCATATTTAGACTATCTTGGGAAAATTGACATTTGAGTGTCTTCCCAATGTCCTAATTGTGGAAAAAAGATATTTCTGGAAACCTAAGAAACATGCCTAACTTTTTCAATTAGAATCAGTGAATTGAAATATGCTGACGGACACTAAAGATATGAAAGGAAACTATCTTTGCTTACTAGGATGACACCTATGCTTGGACTGCCATGTCATCACACTTCAGCCATGTGTACAATTATTGCCACATCATATGCCACATTTGAGGTCAGAGTAATCTAATTATATTAATTGGAATAATAATTAGGAAAATGGATTGGAATAAGAGTTAAATTGGATTTCTAAAGGGATATGAAATATTTTATAATTCTAGTGTGAATGTGAGACACAAAAGACCACAATACTCTAGGATTTCCGGCCATATAGAGAAAATATAAGAGTTTGAGATTATGTAAATATGTTATCTCCTATACTATCTAGGTTTAGAGAAGGACTCTAGAGTTTATCTAGGGTTAAACCTCTCCTATGAATACCATGCACCTTGTAACACAAAGAACCATTCTCCACAATTCACCACCACACACCACAGCCCTCACAGCTACAATTCATCACAACCCTCACGGCTGTATTCTTTTCTTCATTATCACAGCAACAATAGAGTTTTCTAGATTTTCAATTTAGTTTTCAAAGGTTGTCGTATAGAGTAAGTGTGCTATACAAAGTTAAGATCAAGGGGAATTCAGCCAACTCTTTGGAGGATTCAATCTTGTGGTCTTGAGGCATAGTTTGGAGAAGCAAGGAGAAGAAAAATTGGAGATCAAATTCAGCAGCCATAAACTTTCATTTTGATTCTTGGTTCTTTATTATATTTGATATTTAATCTTTGTTTTCTCTTAATTATTTGATGGATATTTTTTAGAATATGCGTAACTAACTTTCTAAGGATTATGATGTAACCCGATTATGACTATTTAGTGTTTAATGCATATTTGAGGTTGATTCATATTTATGGTTAATATTTCATTGTAGTTCTTAATGTTCCATGAAAATGTGGATAGATCTAGTATTATATTGGCTTAGAAATAAGGAATATAATATGGATGGGTAATGAAATACATGGTTATAGAAATATTGCATGCCTTAGTGACAAGGTTAACAAGATCTTATTGGGTTTGGATGTCTTAGGGCTTAAATTTCGGTATTTAGATTATGAATAATTAAATACCTTGTGCTTACTAGATTAGAATGCATTGAGGAATCAACTTCTAGTCACTTGTGGTTAAAGGGCGGTTAACCTATGAATCTATCATGCATTAGGGCTAATTATGAGTAATAGTGGTCAAGTCATAATCCTTGCTTCATAAAGCCTTGAATTAATTTGTTTGCTGCCTTGTTACATTTTTAATATTGCTTTCTTTTAATTAATGTTTTGCTACACAACAATCACTCAATCACTTAACAAACAATCTCTTTAGTTTTATTAATTTAATTAACGATTGATTTATGTTCAGAATTGGAGACATTATTCCTTGTGGGATCGATATCGAAATTCTCTATGAATACCACTTATTACTTGTTGATTCGTGAACTTGTGAGTTATCAAATTACACCACAACAAGTTTTTGGTGCCGTTGCCGAGGAATAATTATTTCTAATTTTGATTTTAAGTTTATTGTTGATTAAATTACTGTTTTTAGTTTAACTTTTGTTTTTTCCTTTGTTTTTGTGTAGATTCGATTTTAGCCATCAAAGAACAACAATTGGAGAGCTTTCTTAGATCCAAAGCAATCAAATTCGAGTTTGAAGAATGAGGAAATCAAAGTAGCTAAGTATTTCAATTTTTGTGTGTTTAGGGTTTTTAGTTGTTTCCGGTTTTTAATATATATATATATATATATTTTGTTTACTGTTTTTATTTATTTTGGTTTAGGGTTTAAAGTTTCTGAATTTGAGTTTTGTTTAGTTTGATTTTTTATTAATCTTTGATTTTGATAAAAAATAATAAAATAAAATAAAAAATTCCAAAAATCAGAAAAGAAAAAAAAATTAACTGCACTTTTTCTTATTGTTTTAATTTGTTTTGCTTGCTGTTTTTGTTTGTTTTTGCTTTAGTTTTGTGTTTACTTTGAGTTTAATTTGATTTGCACTTAGTTTTAATTCTTTAGAGTTATATAGTTTGTTTAATTCAACTTTTACTAATAATTTTAGTTGCTGTTTTTTTTTTGTGCGTTTAATTTACTTTTTTTTTTTGTTTTTCAGTTTTGTGTGTTTATTTTATTTTATTTTATTTTATGAGTTTTAATTCTGAAACTGAATTTTCTGAAAGAGACTTGAGGAGATTAAGGAGAGAATGAGTTAGAGAAACATTGTTTAGAAACATCGAGAGAGAAAACAATATGGAAAACCAAAGTAATCCAGTAGTTCCTGAAGTTCCTATTAATTAAGGTTATAGGTCCATTAGGGATTATGCCGCACCTAGAAGGGTTGAGGATACGTCATGTATTAGGAGACCACCTAGCTATGCACCTAGCTTTGAGGTCAAACCTATTACTATGTCTATGCTAAACAACTACCAATTAGGAAGGTTACCAAGTGATGATCCTAACCAACATCTATCGAATTTATGTGATGTATGTGAGTTAGTGAAATACAATGGGACTATTGAGGATGCTGTTAAACTTAGGTTATTTCTTTTTACCTTAAAGGATAAAGCCAAAACTTGGTTACAATCTTTACCCCTTGGAAGTATTGTCACTTGGGATGACTTAGCCTTTAAGTTTTTGAACAAATTTTTTCCACCTATTAAAATTGCCAAGCTTAGGAATGAAATAAACACTTTGCACCAACTAGATGGAGAGTCCTTGTATAAAGCTTGGGAGAGGCTAAAAGAACTACTTATGAAGTGTCCACACCATGGGATGCCCATTTGGAGTCAAGTCCAAACATTTTATAATAGGCTGAATTATTTAACAAGGAATAATGTGGATGCTGCTGCAGGTGGTGATTTGCTAAATACATCTGAAGATGATGCATACGACCTATTGGAAGAGATGGAAATCAACTCACAATGGGCAAGTGAAAGGAGCCAAAACCTTAAGAAGACCATGACTGTCCATGAAGATGATAAGAGAGACAAATTGAGTTGTCAAGTTGCAATGCTTACAAAGCAACTTGAAACCTTGGGTTCCAACAATTTTAATAATATTTCCAATATTTCTAATGTTAATTGTTGTGAATATTGTCGGGATAATCATGAAAGTATAAATTGTCATTTAGGAAATCCTACTAAAATTAATGATGTAAATTTTCTAGGTAATTTATGACAACACAATAGCAACAACAACCCCTTCTCCAACACTTACAATCCAAGATGGCAAAACCATCCAAAATTTTCGTGGAGAGACAATTCAAACACCCAAGGAGGATAACAAAATGGAATCTATCAAATTCCATCTCAACAACAACAACAATTCCAATCCTCGAACTTCTAGAAAAATTTTCAAACTCAAACTCAAACTCCACCTTTATCTCATATTGTTTCCTTACTTGAGCAATCTATGATTAAAATTAATGACACTTATAGTGCTTATATGCAATAAACAAATGTAGTAATAAAAAGGGATTAAGGATGCAAGTGGGGCAACTCGCTCAAGCTATCAAAAGACCAATGGGCACTCTTCCAAGTCAAAACTGAACTAAATCCAAAGGAAGATGTCCAAGCAGCAGAGCTAAGAAGTGGAAGGAAATTGGAAGATCTCCCAAACAAAAAGGAATCCCAACATGCTAAAGAAAAGGAAGTTCAAAGCAAAACCGAAGCAACCATCTTGGAGGAAAACACAAAGAAGGAATCGGCCAAGGTGGAAAAAGTTCAAACACTTTCTGAAATTGTAGCCAAAATTGAAGAATGGTTAGAGGAAGAAGATCCAAAGGAATATAGCTGGACTTTTAATGACGAAGTTGAAGGAAAAATGATAGTAAAAAGAGAGAAGGCCTCGAAAAAATAAGAATTCGGACAACAAAGAAAGGTGGTGGCCAAATTGGTGAAGGAAGATGTTATGGATTTGGACAAGCCAATTGAAGAAAGTGCTATGGAAAGCATAGGCTCTAATGATATTGGTGAAGAAAGTGAAGAGACATGCCCAAGCATCTTATTTTTGAACAAGAGACAAGTGAAAAAATGGATGAAACATTGGATGAGTTAAGTGAAAGTAATGCTTTTAAGGAAGATGACTTTCATCCCATGTATGATCCTAATCAAGTGTATGAAGGATATAATTTTATTGATCAAAGAGTGGTTGTTGATCAAATTAGGGAGAGAGAGGCCAAAAGAAATATAAGAGGAAAAGAGAAGGAAAAGGAAGAAAGTGACGAATGCCATAAAAATGTGTTGGATTTTTCGAGTCATAAAAATGAAGGATCCTAATACTTCATTGATCTTTGGTAGGTGTTTCCTAGCTATTAGTAGAACTAGAATTAATTTAGAGAAGAAAACATTGGAACTACTAAGTGAAGATGGCCTAACTAAGGAAATTTATTATATGGATAAATCTTCTTTAATAAAAAGAGGAAAATAAAGAAAAAATGACTAGAAAAATAGGAGACCAATGGAGGTTTGAGTTATCTTGCATCATGGATAGAACTAAATTATCTAATTGCTTATGTGATTTGGGTGCTTCTATTAATGTTGTGGATAATACTATTGCAAGGAAACTAGGCTTGAAATTGACACCAACCACTATGACAGTGAATATGGCCGATGAAAGCCAAATTCATCCTTTAGGGACAGCCATGAATATTAGAGTGGAGGTTGGTATATTTTCTTTCGTAATTGACTTTGTGGTATTTCATGAAAGTAACCGAATAATTTTAGGATGCCCATTTCTAGCTACGAGCAAGGAAAAAATTGATGTATGCAAGGGTACTTTAAAGTTAAGACATGGTTCTAGAATGGAAAAGTTTTATATGTATGAACTAATGAAGTCTAAAAGACTCAAGCTTCCAAGAGTGTAGTCATTTTTAAGGATGCAAGATGATGGAGGCAACCCAAGAAAGAAACCAAGATGAGCTCCACAAGAAAGTCAAGCTAAAGACTTTAAACAAGCACTTTTTGGGAGGCAACCCAAAGTTTTAAATTTCTTGCTTTATTTTATTTTTAGTTTATTTTTAATTGTTTTTAATTTTTAATTTCTTTTTAGTTGTTTTGATTTGTGTTTTTAGGTGTCAAAGAAGTGAAAATCAAAGGAAATGCATAGAAGGTGTAATCGGCCAAGGGAGTTCTTTTGAGCCTAAAGTTTGCAATTTCATTGCATTTCATCAAATAGGGGAGCTTTCTTTACCTTTACTCTTTATTTTGTTTATTTTCTTTGTTTTGAACATCAAGGACTATGTTCATCTTAATTTGGGGGTGGTTTTCTTTGTTTGAAGTTTTCTTCTTTAGTTCTTAGTTTCTAGTTTTGTTTTTAAACTCTTAATTTTGTTTGCTGAATTTTTAATTTTTTTTTGTTGGTATTTTTCTATATATTTTGATGAGCCTATGATAAAAATATGGTTGTGAATTAATTGATTCTAAGGTAGTGGAATTGTTTTTGTGTATTCTCCAATGCCTAAAGTTAAGTTCACATGTTATTACTTTCAAAGTCATTTTGAGCACTTTACTAAATATGCATGATTTTGATTGTATTTTGGAGAAGGTTTGCATTAACTAGAATGATTATTTTTGTGAACTCTAGAACTTGCATAATTATTGCTTGAGGCAAAATCCTAGAAAGATGCATTACTTTGAATATGGTTTAGGCCATTTTTGTTATGAGTTTGAGCTTTTCTAGCCTACCTTTGAAATATTTATCCGTTAGTACCATGTTTGAGCCATTTTTAGGATGCATAATTGATTGCATATTAGAGCCTTTTGTTCTTTAAATCACATTGACTTACCTTCTTTAGCCTAAGTATATTTTTCCTACCTTTTACACATTTAATAAAGAGAGCTTATGTTGAAATTGATATATGGTTATTAATTTATTTTTGGAGGAGTAAAGTAGATGATAATTTGGGGCTGGTTGATGTTGATGAAAATGTGGCTATTATGTATCTTTGATGTGGAGAAAAAAGTTTGAGCAAGGTAAGAAAAATAACAATTTGGGGGTTAGAAGGAAAAAGAAAAAAAAAAGAAAAAAGAAAAAAAAAAGTGAAAAAAGAGATGTTGAAATAGAAAAAAAGATGTTGTGAAAGAGAAAGTTGTTTTGTGAATTTTGAAGGAACGGAAGAAGAAAAGTGTATTTGAAAGGAGCAAACAAAAAGTTTTATAAGCATATTATTCATAGGTTTTCTTTCTTTGAATTTTTATTTTCCTACCATTTTCTTTCTTCTAACCTATTACCCTTTAACATTTACATTACAAGCTTATAAAGTCCTATTGATTCAAGGTAATGCATTGATCCTACATTAGTGGACAGCTATTAATTATGTTCAGCATATGGTGGTTCATATCTTTATTTTCATTCTCTATTTAATGTAGATTTATTCAAGTGCATGACATTGAATGTATTATTTAATTTTCACACACTTGAAAGTAATGATTATGTTGAATAGAAGATAATGTGTTGAGATGCATGATCACTTGGAAATTACTTTTGAATTGATATGATTGTGCAATCTTTGAAGCAATCTTATCAAGGTATTTGGGTATTTAGGAGTTGTGTTTTTAGTTCTTTCTTTGCTAGGGACTAGCAAAATTCAATTTGGGTGTATTTTGATAGGCATAAAATGTTACTATTTTTATGCCATTTTTATATTGAATTTTAGCTAGTTTAGAATTATTTGTTAATGAAAAATATTGAATTATTGTATTTTTTTCATTTTCAGTAAAAGATAGACAAGTTGGAATTATTGTATTTCTGCGCAATCTTTACTGAAAAAATCTTATATGGAGCTACACTTTGAGGTTTTGTGTAATTCTACTTGAAAATGATTCATGATTCACTAGGCTTGCATTCTGTAAAGTTTCATTGCAATTGAATTGGCCAATTAGTACCAGTTTGATTTAAAAGATCAACATTTTCAACAGTTGCGGCAGATTTACACTATCTTAAGGAAATTGGAATTTTAGTGTCTTCTTGATGTCTATAATTGTGCAAACAATATACTCATGGAAAGCTAAGACTTAGATCTAACTTTTTAAACCAGAATCAATGAATTCGAAGTTCATTTGATCATCCAAAGTGTTCTTGGAATATGCTTACGGACACTGAAGATATAAAAGGAAACTATGTTTGCTTACTAGGATAACACCTATGCTTGGACTGTAATGTCATCACACTTCAGCCATGTGTACAATTATTGCCACATCATATGCCACATGCGAGATTAGATTATTCTAATTATATTAATTGGAATAATAATTAGGAAAATTAATTGGAATTAGAGTTAAATTGGATTTCTAAAGGGATATGAAATATTTCCTAAATCTAGTGTGAATGTGAGACACCAAAGACCACAATACCCTAGGATGGCCGGCCATATAGAGAAAATATAAGAGTTTGAGATTATGTAAATATGTTATCTCTTATATTATCTAGATTTAGAGAAGGACTCAAGTATTTATCTGGGGTTAAACTTCTCCTATAAATATCATGCACCTTGTAACACAAAAAACCATTCTCCACAATTCACCACCGGACACCACAGCCCTCAAGGCTACAATTTATCACAGCCCTCATGGCTGTATTCTTTTCTTTATTTTCACGACAACAATAGAGTTTTCTAGGTTTTCAATTCAGTTTTCCAAGGTTTTCACATAGAGAAAGTGTGCTATACAAAGTTATGATCAAGGGAAATTTGGCCAGCTCTTTGGAGGATTCAATCTTGTGGTCTTGAGGCATAGTTTGGAGAATCAGGGAGAAGAAAAATTGGAGATCAAATTCAGCAGCCATCAACTTTTGATTTTGATTCTTTGTTCTTTATTATCTTTGATGTTTAATCTTTGTTTTCTCTTAATTATTTGATGGATATTTTTTAGAATATGTGTAACTAACTCTCTAAGGATTATGATGTAGCCCGATTATGACTATTTAGTGTTTAATGCATATTTGAGTTTAATTCATATTTATGGTTTATATTTCATTGTAGTTCTTAATGTTCCATGAAAATGTGGATAGATCTAGTATTATATTGGCTTAGAAATAAGGGGTAGAATATGGATGGGCAATGAAATATATGGTTATAGAAATATTGCATGCCTTAGTGACAAGGTTAACAAGATCTTATTTGGTTTGCATGTCTTAGTGCTTAAATTTTGGTATTTAGATTAGAGATAATTAAATACCATGTGCTTGCTAGATTAGAATGTATTGAGGAATCAACTTCTAGTCACTTGTGGTTAAAGGGGGGTTAACCTACGAATCTATCATGCATTAGGGCTAAATATGAGTAAAAGTGGTGAAGTCATAATCCTTCTTTCATAAAACCTGGAATTAATTTGCTTGCTGCCTTTTTACAATTTTAATATTGCTTTCTTTTAATTAATGTTTTGATGCACAACAATCACTAAATCACTCAATAAACAATCTCTTTACTTTTATTAATTTAATTAATGATTGATTTATTTTCAGAATTGGAAACATTATTCCCTGTAGGATCAATATCGAAATTCTCTATGAATATCATTTTATTACTTGTTGATTCGTGCACTTGCATGTTATCAACTTACACCACAACAACCATCACCTACCAATGTAAAGGTTTTGCATGATGAGATTTTTCCGTACATGTGATATTACAAATTTTATTATATATATGGGATTCTAGTAATTTTACCGCGGCTTATAATATTGTGATACTGATTTATGAATGTGGCTAGATATGATGGATGAATTTGTGCATGACTGTCGGCTCTCACTTGGACCTAGAGACTACTCAGCCAAGTATGTGGTATGGGCTTAGAGATTACTCAGCCATATGTTTGATTTTTCATGGTCTGGAACTTGCTCGACCAGTGCAATAATGAAATGGATACGATTTGATGTTTGGTATATTTCTAGATACCATATGATTTTTATACTCATTGATATGATCATTTTACTTATATTCATACCTCATGCTATACTCTAATGATGATGCTATAATTTTTTTATTCATAATTAGCTAACTTGGTCTGGAGATTACTCTACCAATGCAGTGACAATTTGTATACGTTTTATTTTGGTTCGGTAAATCTCTATATGCCATTTTTTCCATTCCTCATGCTATATATTTTTTTATGATGAAATTGCTATTATTTATAAAGAATGATGCATAACATTTTTTCTCTAGGAGCATATTTATATTACTGTTTATTATTTTTTATTTATTGTATGCACCAAAATTTATTAAACATCTATAATGCTAAATTTTCTTTTTGATTAATTAGCTCTTTAAAGTACTCGCGCCTCCTTCCTCTAATCCAGGTGATTTTGGAAATTTTTCTCCTACTGCTAATAGTAGGTGCTGACCACAGTTTCGCTACTAGGTAGCATGGCGTTGTGTGGATTTTTATTTAGTTTTAATTATTATTTCAAATTTTTGTTTTTTATTTGGAAACTTATTGTTGGCTCTTTAGAGTTTTATGCATTTTGTAGTAGTGTTCTTCTTTCAATGATGATTACATAAATAATAATCATGAAGCGGTTCAAAAATCAAAACATGTATACATCATACAATAAAACAATTAAATCCATTTAAATGAACAAGAAATTACATAAAATAAGGTAATATGAAATATAATTAATGTTCTTTAAACTAAAGTATAAGTCAAATAAATCTCATAAAATAAAAGTAATATCAAGGCAATACTACATGTCAAAAACCACAATCTAACAAAAAACAACACTAGGAAAAACTAATTATACTACTAGAAGATAAAAAAAAAAAAACTCATACAAGTCTAAAACGTAGACTTAAGAGTTTAAAACAAAACTTGAAAATGCATAAGTTCTAAGAGACTAGTCAACAAGCCTCTGAAACATAAGCGAATTCCCAAAATAGAAATATGATTAAATTTAGCGCAGAACCGTGATACCTAGTAGCGACTACAATCAGCTCTTACTAACACCTGAATTTAAATAGGAGGGGTGAATACATTTGAAATACTCAATGAGTGGCTTAGATCACCAATAAAATTATATAAGTAAATGCTTTATAAAGTAAAAAGATAAATAGTTATAATTTAAATCATAATTATGGTTAAATAAAAATTTTCAGAAAATAAAATATTAGCATAATTATGAATAAACTAAAACTTCATCATTGAAATATAGCATGTAGTATGATCATGAGAAAACTGATTATATCAATGAGTACAAAAATATATGGCATTTAGAAATATACCAATCATCAAACCGTATTCATATAATCACTACACTGGTCGAGCAAGCTCCAGACCGAATAATCAAACAAGGCTAAGTAATCTCCAAGTCCATACCACACATTTGACCGAGTAGTTTTTAGGTCCAAGTGAGGGCCAACAGTCATGTGCAGACTCATTTATCATATCCAAACACAATTCATAGTCCAGTATCACAACATCATAAGCCAAGATAAATTTTCTAGGATGCAATATGCGTTATAATACATGTAGTTCAATATGCATTTGGAAAACTCATTATGCTAAAATCATTTCATTTGTTTGAGCCAAAATTAAAAGCATAAATAGATACTTGTGATTATTCTATGAATCAAAATCTCAACTAGAGTATCTATTACAAATAAACTTATATAAACATAAATAGTAATAGTATTTAAACGAAATAGTAATAGCATTAAATACTATTTCACTTGAAAGAGCTTAACATAAAGCTAAAGCTTAAACACAAAGGCAATAAAATTAACCATTCTTGGTACAAGAAAAAAAAGGTTTGTGAACCATACTAACTCAAGTACAAGTTTCTATTGAACCTTAAATTATCTACCCTCACCAAACCTTCATAGATTTCAAATACCACTTTTAAGTAATTTAAGCATATTCTTTAAACCCAAGAAAAATAACAACTTATCCGAGGAAAAATCTCAAACCTGGTACTAACAACAATTACTCAACTAATTTTAATCAACAATTTCACTTCAAAGTTCCTCTCAAGCCATTCAAAAACTTAGTTCATAAACCATCTCAACTAAAAATTACCAAAACAATAATTCCATGGACAGCTCTCGCATTTTTCAAAGCCAAAGTAACCACCTTCTCTCCTTGTCAGTTCCAACAATTACATTCCTTTCATAAAAATTTTAACTTCATATAAATATCAACATCTAGTCAAATAAACCAATCCTTCTCTTTCCAAACTCACGGCTTAACTCCAAAGATTCCCACAAATCCATATCAACTTTATCTCAACTAAAAAAAAATTCTTTACTAAACATCAAAATATCCAAAAACAAAACCCAAAACATAATAGCTTGGTCATCCAATAAGAAATTCACCAAAACCCTTATATACAACATCCTATTACTTTCTTCTCATAACCGGTTCTTAAATCCCCTTTAAAACCATATATTAACTCATTCCAAGTCCTAAATATACATACTAAAAATACTTCCAGCTATATATTAAATTGGTTCTTCCCAAAATCCACTGTAAAAACATCAAAATTTCAATCTCCATTACCAACAAGGTCACAGGTACAAGCTCAAAGCAGCTATGAAAGAGAAGAGAGAGGAAATCCTTACCAAGGAGGGAGATTCTAGAAATAAAATTTTGTCTTCAAGCTTGGTGCCCACCCAAAACTTCATCTAAACGCACATTCAAGCTAAGATTTTGCTAAGAGGGAGTACAAAAGACCTTAAAAAGTATAAATCTCAAACAAAAATATGGTTCTCTTAGAGAATGTGGCTCACGGCTAAAGAGAGAAAGTGAAGAAAAATTAGTTTTCATGCTAGATCCAAGACACTAATTTGTTGCATTTCAAAAGTTATGCATGAAAATGTTTTTGCATATTAGAAATAAGCAAGAAAAAATAGAAGCAATTTTTGAATGCTTGAGGTGAAGGTTAGGTCATGGATTTTCAAAAAGAGAGAAAACTTGAGTTTTTGGGAGTCTTGCCGATGGAGAAGAAGATGTAGTGTTAAAGTAGTATTTTGTCCCACTTTCAAAAAATGCCCATACTAAAAAGCTTTAAAACTTTGTATTTCAAAGGATATTTTTGAAATCCCAAGAAATGAAAGTCAAATAAAACTACCACCATTAAAAACTATTCGTAAAACACTCATGCATGCCTTTAAGCGTCCATCAATAAATCCTTGAATTTAAAACTAACATAACAATAATAAAAATAAATAAATGAATGACTAGATATAAATATAAAATAAAATATAATGTAGGAAATTTTCCTATGAATGCAAATAAAAACTAATTTGTAAATAAAAAATTAGGAGACATATGTACAATATAAGCATTAAATTCTTCAACTGAAAATCTAGCTTGCATTTAAAGGATCTTGGGTGTCTCAAATCTACCCCTTTAAGAAAATTTGGTCCCTGAAATTTGTAGCAAAGAAATTACCTGAAAAGATGGGGATATTGATCTCTCATTTGATCTTCTCTTTTCCAAGTTGCTTTTTTCACAGCATGATTCTTCCATAACATTTTCACCAAAGGTATTGTTTTAGTGCAAAGTAGTTGTTTTTTTCGTCCAGAATTCTTTCGGGTTCCTCACCCTAAAAAAAATCTTCTTTAAGCTCCACTGTACTTTTTGTTAGCACATGTGATGGATCTGATACATATTTCCGAAGCATTAATACAAGAAAAAATTATGGATTCTTGCTAATGCTACTGGAAGTATTAGCTTGTAAGCCATGAATCAAATCCTCTCACAAATTTCAAATCGTCCAATAAAACCATAACTTAGTTTTCCATGTTTCTTAAAACAAAAAACACCTTTCCAAGGTGACACTTATAAGATTACTTGATCTCCTACCTCGAACCCCAATTATCTTTTATGGTTATCCGCATAGCTCTTTTGAAGACTCTGGGCTATTTTAAGTCTTTCTTTTATCAGTTTAATAGTAACAATTGACTTCTATATTAACTCCGATCCATAAAAAATAAATTTCACCAACTTCATCCCAGCAAATAGGTGTCCTACACTTCCTTCCATAGAGTACTTCAAAAGGTGACATTCCAATACTAGAGTGATAGTAATTATTGTAAGCAAACTGTGCCAAAGATAAATGTTCATCCCAACTCTTTTTAAATTACAAAACACATGCTCTCAGCATATTTTCTAAATTTTGTATTGTTCTTTTTGCATGATCATCTGTTTGTAGGTGAAAAGAAGTAATAAAGCTTAACTTCGTGCCTAATGTTGTTTGTAAACTAGACCAAAATCTTGGAGTAAATTGTGGAATTTGGCACAATGAAAACAATGTGGTGGATTCTTAGAGTAGGAAAGCAACAAGCACTTTGGCACAAGTGAAAACTTTGTATCTTCCTCTATTTTTGATATTCAAAGAGTTGAGAGTGAATTTAGCAGTAAGCAAGGATACAACTTTATTAGCTAAATTTCAAATGAAGCTTTTATTGCTAGATGAGATTAGAGAGAAGAAAATGTTTGATCTAAGATTGAAAAGAATTTCTTAAGAAGTGAAAGGTGGATTTAGGAAGGATTTTAAAATTAGAATTGATGGTTGCCTAATCATGAAAGGAAGGTTGTGTGTGCTGAATGATTTGGAGTTAAAAAGAAGAATTTTATAGGAGGCTCATAGCTCAGTCTATGCAATGCATCCGGGTAGTACAAAGATGAACCATACTCTAAGGGAACATTATTGCTGGATCTGAATGAAGAAAGAATTATCAAAGTTTGTTGCGAAGTGTTTGACATGCCAACAAAGGAAACCAAATTACATGAAACCACCAGGATTATTGCAACCGTTACTAGTACGTGAATATAAATGGGAACATGTAGCTATGAATTTTGTGGCCACCCTATGAGAGATGCATTCTTTGGCTTTTCTCAAAGCCTTGGAGACAATACTGTTGCCCTTTCATCTTTCTCATTGCCACACACATCCTCTCTCACTTTGCTTTTGATTTTTGTATATTTTCTTTTCTATAACTCACAAAATACCATAGCCCACTTTCAACCCTAGTCTCCATCACCATTGCCACCACCTTTAGAAATAATTTATCTTGTATTTTTCATCTCCATCTTCTTTTATTTAGCCTCCATTAATCCCCTACTCAAAAACCATTGTCATATTTCCATCAAATCCCATTCTCCATCAACCATTGACAAGCCTTCAATAACCCAGGCACAAAGATCATTTTCTTTTGTTTTTATTTTGTTTCCATTAGATTTAATGTATTTTGGGGCATTGATTCTTATGTAAGAACCTTGGTTTTTAATATAAGAATAATTTCTCTTGCCTTTAAATTAAATATACTTATACTATTTTTCTTTCTCATGAGATCTAACATAAACCACTATTGATTCTTGTGTTTGCAAACTTTCTAGTATTTTTAAACATAAGATCTCTATCTTTTAATTTCATGCAATTTAATTCCTAGCAATTTACTTTTCTTGTCACTTAAATTCTTTGAAATTTTAATTCCTTTGTCCTTTAATTTATTGCAATTTTAATTTTATGCACTTTACTTTTAATCAATTTAATTTTTATGCAATTTACTTTCAAAAAATTTAATTTACTACAGTTTTATTTTATTGCTATTTAATTTTTCAATACTTTACATTTATTGTAATTGTTCTTTTCAATTCACAAATCAATTGACTGCTTAAATATCAATCAAAACTAAATTTTCTAGTAATTAGGAACTAACCCCTATTGGTTTGACATCTCGATACTGTTCACGCAATATTCACTTTATTACTTGGTGTGATCCATATTCTTGAGAAAATAATTGTAAACACAACCATGCATAATCAAGTTTTTGGCATCTTTGTCAGAGATTAGGTTTTTTTTAATATTAGATGATCTATGTTTAATGGTACTTTAAGCAATTTTATTTTCATATTTACTTTATTGCTTTTTTTTGTTGAATAAAAATAAAAATAAAATATTAGGTTAACTTTTTTCTTTTATTTATTTTTTATTTTTTTATGTTTTACTTTACGTTCTGTTGGTTTTTTTTTTTTTATCTTAATTTTGTCAGTCAAAAAAGATTTGGAACTGCTGGATTTGAAGCAAAACTTATCACCAAGTCAAGGCAAAAATCAGATTCAAGGCAAAAAGAGATAAGTTTGCTATTCCTTTTTAATTTTTAATTTTTGGTGAGTTTTGTTTTATGTGTTTTCTCTTGTTTTAACTGTGTTTGTTGCTGATTTTGTGAGTCTTAATTTCATCTAGCTATTCAGAGTCAAAAGAAAAAAAAATATATAATTTTTTTTTCTTGTTTGCTTTTATTTGTCTTTATTTTCAGTATTTGTTAAATCTGTCCAGTTTTGTTTAAATTAATTTTTTAGTCATTTAGAGATTTTATTTGAATATTTCTTCTTCTGTGAATTGTTCATCGCTCATTCCTCTGAAATTTATAATGTTTTTAATTTTTCTTCTTCTGTAAATTTGTTCATCGCTCATTCATCTGCAATTTATAAATTTTTTAGATTTTTTCTGAGATTTATTTTCGGTGTTTTTAGAGATTTAAAGTTTCTGTTTTAAAAATTAAAAAGACTCTGTTCAGCATTGTTTGTGTCCAGTTTTCAGATAGTTAAAGATTCTGTTTTATATTGTTTCCGGTGTGTCAAACATTTCAAATATATAAAAAAATATTCAATTTTTCAGTTTTGATGTTTTCCGGTTTTTTAATGTGTATTTGGTGTTTGATTTTCAATTTTTATTGCATCATTAATTTAGTTCCATTCCTAAGTGTGTTTAGAGTAATTTAGATTAACTTTTGCAAGTTTTTGGTTTTATTTCAAATTTTTTAATTCAAGGCAGTGTTGCTGTCAATATTTTCCAGCAATCTCTAACTTGTGTTTTTGAGTTTCTTTGTGTCTTAGTTTGTTATTTTGAGTCTATTTCAGTTTTTTTTTAATCATTTTTATTGCATATTTAGAGTGCCTAAATTTATTTTATTTGTCATTTAGTTTTGAGTTATTTACATCTTAAGTTGATTGCAATTTTTCAGTTTTGTTTAATTTGTGATTCAATTAAAGCTTGCTGTCCAGGGTATTTTTAGGCCGTTAAAATTAATTTTTTCTCATCCATTTTACATTATTTTAAGTGCTTTGTTCTAGTATTGCATACTAGCTGCAATTGCATTTTATTTTGCTCTAAATTTTCATTGTTTGCATTAGTTTTGCATTGTTTTAGTTGTTGTCCAGATTATATTTTTTACTATTTCTCATCACTTTCTTATTTTGTTTAAGTTTTTGCTTTCTTTGTTCGAGTTAGGTTGTTTTATTTAATTTTGAAGGTTTATGTTTGGCTTATGAGCACAACGAGACGTGCTGAAATTAATTTAGATTATGAAATAGAGAAGACATTGAGAGAAATGAGAAGGAAACAAAGAGATGCCGAATCAAGTAACCAAAGAAGAATGGAAATTCATGAGAACCAACTAAGAAATCATGAGGAGCAGGCTCAAGTTGATAGACCTATTTCAGAGTATACTACTCATAAAAGAATTGGAGATCAATCTTGCATAAAGAGGCCACCAATTCAAGCAAACAACTTTGAAATTAAGTTATCTACTATTTTGTTGTTTGCTAGTATTAATTTTCATGATTTATCTTATGTCTGACCCTAATGAATATCTTTCTAATTTTATTGATGTTTGTGAGATGTGTTAATATAATGGTGTTCTAGTGGCGCTCTTAGACTTACACTTTTTCCTTGGACTTTAAAAGACAAGGCAAATGTTTGGTTTAACTCTTTGCCTGCAAGATCAATAACTAATTAGGAGATGATGGAGGCAAAATTCTTAGATGAATTTTTCCCTCTGCCAAGACAGCCAAAATGGATAATGGAATTTGTAACTTATATCAATGGGACCAAGAGACTCTCTACGAGTCATGGAAGAGATTTTAAGACCTTCTTAGGATGTGTCCACACCATGGGTTCCCACTTTGGATGCTAGTATAAATTTTTTGTGATGGTCTTGAGTTTACTACTAAACATATGTTAGATGCAGCCGCAGGGGAAGCAATCATGAAATTAAAGCATAAAAAGTATATGATTTGATTGACGACATGTCCATGAGCACATATCAATACCAATATGAGAGGGCCCCCATAAAGAAGAGAGAAACCAAGTCCGTGGAGAGCTTAGATGTGAAAGCCTTGAGTAATAACATTGTCTCAAGTATAATGAAATCCATGGACCAAAATTTGATACAATTTAATTTCTTGCTCTTTACTTTTCTTGTAGTATAATGAAATCCATGGACCAAAATTTGATACAATTTAATTTCTTGCTATTTACTTTTCTTGTCATCTAAATACCTTGAAATTTTAATTTTTTTGCCTTTTATTTTATTGAAATTTTAATTTTATGCACTTTATTTTTAAGCAATTAAATTTTTATGCAATTTACGCAATTTAATTTACAGCACTTTTATTTTATTGCTTTTTCATTTTTCAGCACTTTATTTTTATTGCAATTGTTCTTTTTAATTTACAAATCAATTGGCCACTTGAATATAAATGAAAACTAAATTTTTTAGTAATTATGAACTAATCGCTGTGGGTTCGACATCCTAATATTGTTCATGAAATATCTACTTTATCTCTTAGTACGATTCGTATATTTGTGAAACTAATTATGAACACAACCACGGGCTCAAGCACCACCCGAGCTGCCATCTCCCTTCATTAGATGAATGTCAAAAGGAACAACGACCTTGTTTTCTTGCCGAACCAAAGCTGGAGAATCGCTCTTAGACCTCTCTTCACTATCACCCACCTCATCTTCAACCCCTCGACATTTAACTCGTCCAAAGAATGAATGCGAAAACTAGAAGCCTTAGTTCCCACATTCATAATAGTACCATCCAAAAGAGTTTATTCCACCAAGTTTTCCTGGTTCAATTTCTCAAAATGATTACAAGAATCAATTGCATCCTACTTTGGAGCAGAGCTTTTACAAACATTTTCGGTCCTCAAATCATTTTTACCCAAACTAACTACCTTCTCCAAACCGACAGCCTTATTCACCAAATCTACACCCCTTTGTGACAACGGGACAAATTTGTTTTAATGGGAGAAGCATCATTCGACTTATACCCTTGTTTAATAGATGGTTCAGAGAACTGATCCTTGTTTGTAGTCTTTTTATGTATATCCAATAAATGGTAGTCAACAGCCATATGGCCAATACCATTACAAATTGAACATAAGGCTGGCAGATTTTCATAAACAATTGAAATATATGATCACATATCATCCCGTTCAAGAGCCAAAGTTTTAGGCAAAGCCCCAGAAAGATCAACATCAACTAACAAACAAGCAAAATGACTGAGATTACCTGTTTAAGTTGACCTGTTAACACGCAAAGGAACTCCCACACCACGAGGTAAATTAGACAAAATCTGAGGATGCCAATATGTCTAAGACAGATTGTAGAACCTCACCCAAACTTGAGTGTCCATCATCTTCTGTTGCACCGAATTGAAGTTGGGATCCCACTTCTACAAACAAAGAACCCTAGGTTTTAAGTTAATAGTACCATGAGCCCAAATCTGGTGCTTTCAGCTTCTGAATTTAGAAGCACATGGAAATGATCATGCCCAATCGAGATCAAACGCAAGGTTTGATGTTTCTAGATGGTCTGAAGTTTCAATGTTAAATTCTATAGCGACCAAGGTTTGTTCCATTTGGACAGAAAATCCATGCAATTAGAGAGAACTTGCACATCTTCAATTCTCTTGAAAAGCTTTGTTATTATTCTTTATAACTGGAATGTCCCTATGTTTTTTAGAAATGGTTAAAGGAAAGCTGTCAATGATGTTAAAATCCCCAAAATTCATTGATCACTTGCAACCATTATCGTAAAAGAGGTTTTCAAAGCGATAGCCACCATCGGAACAGTAGAATTGTGATATGCTACGAATTGTGTCTCATGTAAACCTATAGACATAGAAACCCCCACCTTAAACCTTTTTCAAAGTGGAACCCTTGTGCTACAAGCCAACTGAAGAAACTAACTTGCCACGAGGGAGCTTGCCTATCTCAAAATTGAGATTACAAAATTTGTTTCAAAGGGACCTCAGATAGCCCACCTAACTTTGAAATTCCCAATTTAGAAGATGAAGCCTCCCATGAAGGATCAAAAAAGCCCAATGCAAACCCCAACCATAAAACATCAAAGAGAACACTCATAAACTAGAAACTAAACAAACAACAACCAAAGAAACTGTAACACGAAAAACCAAAAGGGATGAGAATAAACAAACCAAACCAACTAATTATGACACTGATCCACACTGGAGGAGAGACAGAAACGTTGAGTAATAGACAAACGAAGAAACACATGACTAGAAATGACAAAGAAATAAAGCCAACTGAAAATTCGAAGCATAGAACACAAAAGGAAAAGTCCAGATACCAAAACCAACAAATTTCAATCACGAACTGATCAGGAAAGCGGTGCCAGAATGGGCACCCATTTTTGTTGCCCTAGCAAAGCTCCCATCAAATAATTAATCTAAAAAAAGCAAATTCAAAAAATTTGATGAGTTTCTTATATATAATAATAATAAGTAAAAATTTGGTAGTTGGCCACACCTCATCTAACTTGGGAGTTTAACTTGTGTAACTTTTCAAGTTTTGGAGCTTTAGATGCATTGCACCATGAGCAAAGGAGTTTTCTTATCCTTTCTAGTTTTTATTATATTTTAAACGTTGAGGACAATGTTTGATTTAAGTTTAGGGTGGAAAAGCATGCTTCACATTAATTTTTTTGATCTTGGGAATTCAGTAGTTTTTCTGTGTTTTGTATGCATTTTTAGTTTGGTTTTATATGTTTTTGATAAAATTGAAAAAACAAGAAGATTTTATATTTAGGTCAGTTTTTCAAAATTCAAAGGTTTGATGAAGTTATGTGTGTTTTCGAGTTTTTCTAAATTTTTGGTTTATATATATATATATGAAAGTAAATTGATTCTTAGATAGTGGAAGGGTATTATGTTGGCTTGGATGCCTAAAGTTAAATTTCCATGTTGTTACTTTCAAAAACTATTGAGCAATTGATCAATTTTTATGATTTGGATTGTTTCTTGGAGAAGATTTGTATTAAATTAGGGTACATTAACTCCATTGAATGATAGAAGTTGCATGATTATTACTTGAGACGAAATCGTGGATTGATGTATTATTGAGAATATAATTTAAGTCATGTTTGATTTTGAGTTTGAGCCTTTTTAGCCTACCTTGAAATTTTTTTTTTCACTAGTACCTTATTTTGAGCCTTTAGGATGCATTGTAGATACATATTAGAGCATTTGTTTCATAAAACCACATTGCTTATCCTTTATGAGCCTAAAAAATTCATTTGCCTACCTCTTACAAATTATAAATAGAGCTTGAATATAGATTAATATGAATATATGCTTGTAAATTTGTAAATGATGGATTATAGTTGAAAACAAGTTTGGGGTTTTATTTTGAGGTAGAATTGGCTTGGATGTGTGTATTTTGGTGTAAGTGGAGGTTTAAATATTTACATGAAAATAAACAAGTCGGGGAGTTAGTGGAAAGAAAATAAAGTATTCATTGAGAAAGAGAGAATAAAGATAAAATGGTGTGAAAGTGTTTTGATTTATAAAGTATTGTGAAGTTAAAGGAACGGAAAAATGACAAGAGGATTTTAGTAAATAAAACACAATGATGAGCATTATATTCTTTCTTTGTTTATTATTTCTGTATCTTTTTCTTTCTTTTAACCACCTTTTTAACCTTCACATTACAAGTCTATACGGCCTTAGTGATTCAAGATAATACATTGGTCTGTATTAGTGGAAAATATTTAATCATGTCAAGCATATGAAAGTTCAAACATTATTTTCAATCTCTAATTAATATAGATTTATTCAAGTGAATGATGTTGAATGTATTAATTGAGCACGCACACACACACTTTGAAAGTAATAAATTTGTTGAATGGAAGATAAGGTCTTGAGTTACATGATTACATGGAAATTACCTTTGAGTTGACATATTTGACAATCTTTGAGCTGCCCCATCAACGTATTTATTTTTGTTTTTAGAAATTTATATCGTTATTTTGTTTCTCTTTCTTTGCTAGGGACTGGAAAATCTTAAATTTGGAGTATTTGTTAAGCCTAAAATATTTATGAGTTCATGCCACTTTATGATTTTATTATTTGTTGGTTTCAGCTTTATTGTTATGGAAAATTGTTTATTGGTGTTGAATTTACAATGCAGGTAAAAGAATGCGAATTTGGTGAAAATAACCTCAAAATGGATTCTTTGGCATTGAGAACGGTAGGACGCAAAATTGGGATTAAAACTTAAAAAAATTCTAGAAGATTTTAAAAAGATTTTTCGAAGATTCTCTAAAGATTCAAAGGATCCCACAATTCAAAAAATTTGTCAAATTCTAATTCCGGGACTCATATAAAAAGCTATTGCATTCCAGGATATTTTTGTAATTTTAGAAGCTTTTAATCTTCTCTATTAACTTAGGGCATCAAAGAGAAGATCCAATGGTCATTGTTGTGACAAGTGGCAGCTTGAGAAGACATGTAAGAATTGATGACTAAGATAAAATCAGAAGATCTAAGGATTTTAATTTATCTTTAATAAGGCACATATAATGTCACGTGTTCCATTAAGGGTAAATCAAACTAATTATAAATCTTTCTAGAAGAAATTAGAGAAAGAGAAAGTTGTGGGGGACAAGCATAGATAAAAACATAAAACCCCTTTATTAGGCTAAAACAAATGTGTCCTGCAAGAGTTTCATATTAAAAATAAAGAATAAAATAGGTATCCAATGCCCCATATATATAGCCCCCTCTTCATTCAAGGAGACATAGTTTTAGAGAGCTTTGGGAGACTTTTAAGGTGATTTTTTGGAAGATTAAGGGTGGAGGCAACTTTGGTTGAGTGACACAACCATTGACTTCATTGTTTCTATTTCAGTCTCTTGGCTCCTTCTTGGCGTGATTGAAGGCTTGAGATTGAAGATTGAAGGCTTAAAGATCACTTAACTATATTAAACCCGTGGCTTCATTATTTTCTTCTACTCCTTTATTTTTGTTTTTGTTTTAACTATGTCTTTTGAATTAATGATGGTGTTTTATTTTATAATTATGAACTAACTTCATAATTAGGGTTATGGATTAAGCCTTAATTATGAAGATTTACTTTTGTTGATAATGTGCACTAATATTTTGTTCAATTAATAAAAGTCATAAATTTAGTTCATCGCCTCAACAATTTGGTATCAGAGCTGAAACTATGTCTGGCTTGGTATCAACGAGCGGTGCATAAGAGTAGGTCAAGGACCAAAGTGCTAGCATTGTGACCACAATATTGAAGGAGATGGTCAGAGGCCATGACGCAGATGATTAGGGACCACAAGTGCTAGAAAGGATGGTAAGTGACCTTAGAAGTTGCAAGACGATTTGGGTTGTGGATACACAAATGAGGCAGTCTGGGACTGTAGTGGCAAAAGTGGTTAGGAACTATTTGTGGAAGAGCTTCGTGTGATTGTGCACAATCTGAGGTTATAGAGCTTGTTATCTGGGGCCAAACTTGTTTGGTATGGTCAGGGAAAGCCAAACCACGATGGGTTACATTCATATGTATGTGGTCAACGTGCACGGAGTCATATTTGAAGGGCCAAAATCTTTGGGAGATTATTGTTGGCAGCAAAGTCAAGCAACCAGAGGATGCATCAGCTTTGAAAAAGTGGAACATCAAAGCTGGTAAGGCAATGTTTATGATTAAAAGTACGACTGAATAAGAAATGTTGGAGTACATACGTGACTTTGAAGTCCCAAAAGTGGCATGGGACATTTTTGCAAGACTCTTGTTGATGCGGGCATCATAGAGTCATATTCTAGCATTGGAGCAAAAGATGATGACATCATCTTGCCTAGTAAACCAGTGGTGCGTTCTCGAATTAAGAAGATCAAAGAGGGAATGCTTGGACTTGTGAAAAGAATTATAGATGAAGATCGATTCAAGTTTCCAAATGATTTGAACACTTTTCCGAGGCCTAATGATGATTTAAGCATGTTGTCCAAGCAAGGGATGAAAGTCGTAATGATGCTTGAGAGTTGCGGAGATGAAACGGCGTCATTTTAAAAATAAGCAACTTAGAATGGCAGTTTCATAATTTTAGCTATTTTCGGATGATAATGGTAGTTTCGTAATTTAGCTATTTTCGGATTATAATGGCAGTTTTGTAATATTTGTTATTTTCATTTTTAGGGTTAGTTCTCAGCCTTAGGATTACTTTCTTAATATTTAATGGTTTAGATTGATTCTTGATCTAACCCTAGTCCTTATATAAAGGGGGATCAATTTCTTTGTAAGACAGATTTGAGTTTTTAATCAATTGAGAGAATTAATTTTCTTATTGCTCTCAGGAGTGTTCTTGCAAGGTGAGGAATCAATTTCTTCTTCTTGTTGCATTAGGAGTTGAATTCTCTTATCAAAGTAGAAATACTTTGTGGCAATTATTCTTCTCTTTCCCTAGCCTTCTAATCTACGTTTTTAGATACAAGTTATCTAAGGGTTTGGTAGGGCGGGTTCTTGTTTCCAATTACTGTTCAATATTTCTTGTATGTTTGGGGTTTCAGATTCTTTAATCTTGGGGTTCCGCATCACTTGTCATGGAAGAATGATACGAGACAATAGCTTTTCTAGAATGTTGCTACCATCAACTCAATAGAAGATGACGATCCAAAAGTATTTTAACAAGATAAAAACTCTTAATTGAGAATTACTGAATTATATCATAGTTTTCCTATTATGGAATCTAGAGTGAAAAAATAATTATTTACGGATTGTGATTTGAGTTTAAAAGATTTATTTCAGCCATTCAAGGTTGGCAAGTCCAACTTTCATTGGTTGAATTAGAAAATTTGCTTATAGAACAAGAAATTATGATTAAGCAAGTGGCTAGGGTCTCACTAAGGAGTGAAAATGAAGAAGTACTCTTTGACAATAATAAGAAAAGATGATCCAAAAGATAAAATAATGTAGGATTTGATAAAGAAGAAAGAAGAAAAATGATCATCATGATGGAAGAAGTTATCGACGAGGGGAGCTCAAGAAAGTGGAGATGCAAGGTACACTCAAGAATGCTATTGTTGTGGAAAAAAAATGACACTTTGCTCGAGATTGTTGGTATAAGAAGCAATTAGTTGAAATAAATGCTACGATGTAAAACACTCTGAAGGAGATAGAAAGTGAAAAAGAATAAGAAGTGCAAGCATCATTTGTGGTACTAAAATTTGATGATGAAGAGATAGAAGAGGTAATAGATTTTGAAGATCAGCATGAGGATCTGTTAGTTGAGGAAGAAAATTCAGTAAATTTCATTATTCAAGAAGTTGACGAATCAAATTTTGAGGTGGCCAATGAAGAAGAGGTTGAAGATACAAGTGACAAACATAGGCCTAGTAAGTTCCATTCTTTTGATCATAAGAAATTAAAATAATGGATAGAGAACAAAATAACAAAAAAGAAGCAAAGGAAAGCTACAAAAATAGAGAAAATGAATTTGGAAATGTAGATTGGTCAAGTAAGTTGCAATATTTTCATCACCAAGAAAAATAAATTGAGAACGTAGAGGAACATGAATATGGAGAAGGCCAAGAAACATAAGTGCATACCGAAAATAGAATAGTAGAAGAAAAATGTATTTTGGAAAAAAAAGGTAAAAATTGGAGAAAATCAAAGTGGAAGAAAAGAAAGAATAACAAATGTTGAGGAGAAGTATTGAAGATATCAACACTTACTTGATTGCACGGACATTCTAGATAATTCTACACACTTGGGCAGCAATATTTGTTGGAATTGTTGGAAAAAATATATGGTTCAATGTCTATTATTGCTGCCATTCTAGAAGCTTCAAAGTCGGCAACATAACTGACAATTACCACTATGTACATATGTAATTGCGTACTGAAACAACTATGAGTATGTGAGTGATAGTATAGAGTAAGCGTATCAATTGAGAAGAGTGCAAGTGAGTGGGTGTGTGAGTGGCTCTTTTGTTTGAGAATGTGTACTAATATTTTGTTCAACAATGCTATATTTCGTCCATTACCTCAACAAATAATTTCCTCTCTACCAAACGCTATATGTTTTTCATTTTCTATCCAACACTGCCCCCACAGAAACCTAACAAGCATTATCTATCTAACCTAAGAATCTCAAATTATCCCATAAGTCAGAATTCAATCAACCTGCTGTCTCCTTTTGTAGTGTTTTTGGTTGGCTTTATATTCTTGTTTCCCTCCTTTTACTCAAATGCTGACTCTTTGTGAGGGTTTTTATAATAATTATTATTATTTGTTTCCTTTTCGTATCATTATTGGCTTGATTTTCTATTTAATTTAATATCAACCTTTTTATTTTGGAAACTAATAAGTAAATGAAGAGAAATATATTATAAGATTTTTTTCTGAATAGAAAATTATAGAAGAAATTTGTACAGAAAGCGTAACTAATAATTACTAGAAGTGATGTTTTTGTTATAAATAATAGTTATTAAAGTTACTTTCCATACAATTTTAGATTGTAAATTCGGAATGAAAATAACTAATGTATTATATATATATATGTGAAAATTTTGAGATATTTTTTTTCCCTTTGCTTTTGTTAAAGATACAAAGATAAAAAGGAGGAACTAATGTATTATATATATATGTGAAAATTTTGAGATATTTTTTTTTCCCTTTGCTTTTGCTAAAGATACAAAGATAAAAAGGAGGGGCAAAAAAAATAAGAAGAATTAATAGACAAGTCCATGATACCAGCTAAGTTTTACCATTTGGATAACCAACAACAAAGATATAAATACTCTATTTAACTACTGTTTAATCCCTAGCTTTTACCTACACTTTAGATTTGGTGTTGTTTCTTTTTCATGGGAAATTTAATCTTTACAAACAAAATTAATATTTAACAATACATGTGTTGTATATGACAAAAAATAAACAATATATATGTGTTGCATATATGTTTTTTTTTTCTTAATCATATAATTGAGGGTAAAAATTTAAATTGTCTTTCCAGCTATTTCGAAAGAAATATTAATTATGATCGAACCCAAAAACTGAAAGTTTAGTTCAGATGCTATTGTCATATGAACTACGTATATCTAGAGTGTCTTTAAAGAGACATTTCCATAGTGTGACTGTTTCAGGTAGGCTTTATTTATTAGGTGTCCCTCACCATGTCCTAAACTACGGTTTGTATTCCCACAAAAGGGAAAAGTTTTCCAGACCATGTGCAGTCATTGAGCCATTGTTCGCAAAGGAAAAATACCCTTCAGTAGGGGTCCTCCCCTTGACCCCCACATTGTCTCTCCCTTAGCAAACAAATATCCTATGGCCCAAATAATGACATTAAAGCACTTTTACCATTCACAAAACCCAATCCCCTACTCATTATTCAATATGCTTATCATATACAAGACAATACACACAAAAACCACCACTTTTTTTTTCTTTTCTTTTTTTTTTCTCATATAGTAAGCTGGTTAGACTCTATCTCTTTCCCATTTTCATAAAATGGCCAGAAATAAATTATATAATATATAAATCAAAATTAAGCTCTTTTTTTTTTTTTTTTTTTTTTTTTTTTTTTTNTTTTTTTTTTTTAAGCCAAGAGCCAGAAATCTTTTTGTCGTTTTGTGGTAATCAAATATCCTCCAAGTTTTTTGCTTTTCCTCCTAACTGCAATTGCCATGCAACTTGCATTTTGAATACAATACTCCACCATTCCACCAGCAGCTCTATTTCCTGCCCAAATCATCAGAAGCCGCCAAGTCGTAGAGCGTTTTTTCTGACCCAAAACCAGCAACGAAACCCCTTGCTTTCTTGCTTCTTCTACTATTCTTGGTCCTTTTTCTTTCCCTTCCACCACTGAAACATCAATCTCTACCTATACAAAAAGCGAGAACACAATAGTATTGAATTAAAAAAAAAAAAACTCAAACTCAGACAAAAAAAAGTACATAATCAAGGAGAAATAAGTTTTGGATTAGAATGCAAAAAGGGTTTTCTGTTTTTGTTTATGGGTTGCCAACAAAGAAAGAAAAAAAAAAAAAAACGAGTAGAAAATGAATTTCGGTAATGGTAATTATAAGATTGAAACTTTGACCGGATTTAATGGAGAATTATTACCCACCTCAGGTCTCTTTGTCAGACACATACTCCGCAGAGAGTGAACAACTGCATAAGCTCTTGGAGCTCTTTCTTTACTCAGGTCTTCTTCACCTGTGGTTGTTGTTCAAATGGTTTAAGCCATCTATACTCTCTGTTTTGCTCTGTTTTGAAGGTCTCGTTTAGAAAAAGGTAAAAAATAAGAAATATGGAAAACTATTCTAACCTTGTTTAGAACTACTTCTGGTTACATGGAGAAGAATAAGTTTGTCTTGGCTCTGAACAGTATGAGAGAGAGCCCATTGAAGAGCTCCTTTAGCTTCAAAGCTTGAATCAACAACAATCATGATTTTCCTTCCAATTACAAACCCAGGTTTAGTTTCTCCATGAACACCAGCTTTCTCTTCCTTCACATTATTAGAAATCTGAGTTGTTTTGTGATTTTGAGAGGAATTTTGATCGAATTTGGCTTGTATTGGTGGAGAACGAACTCGAACATGAGGTCTAATCCTGTTAAGACAGAAACTTGGCAATTTGGTACCTATTTTTCCCATTTTCTCATGGGTCTTAGAAATTGATAAAATTGACCCCAAATTATTAATAACGAGCCTACAGAAGAGTAAAAAAAATTAAAAAAGAGACCAAAATTTAGGCCTTTTGCCTTTGGCTGAAACAAATTTCTAGATGTTGTTGATCTGGGCCATATGCTTATTTTTTTCTGCTTTGCCTTTTTTTTGGTTATGCAATCATGTCACTTCTTTGTCTATCTGTTTTTTTTTATTAATTATTATTTTTATTTCAACGTGCTTGTCATGAAGCTGTAGGGCCAAGTTTCTTCAGAGAAATATTTTTGGCATCTTAAATAGACATGCAGCTTTTTTCTCATAATACCACATTAGAGATTATTTGATCTTTCGTACTAATTGCAATGAAACAATGGAAGAATAGCCACTTTTCTCTTTTTTTCCTTCCTCTGTTTCTCTACCTACCCATAGGGCTAGGGCCATTGTGTTCAACAACATTTTTCCTTTGTGGTCTTTTAATCTTTTGTTTTTGGCTTTTAGTACTCCCATCTTGAGGATTTATGGAAAAAAGTATACAATACTCTGGTTCGTAATCTCACACTCACAATAGAATACTATACGTTTGTGAGTATAGAAGCAATTACTCGTGGAATACCATAAATTTTCTTGAATTAGAGAGAGCCAGAGGGGATTATGAAGAATATGTATCCCTGGCTCTTTCTCTGCAAGACATTTTTTTTTCTTTTTCTTTTTTATTTTGGGTTTTTAATTAATTATATTTAGACATAATTCTATCTATCAAAACCAATTACATTACATCCCCAGTGGCCTGCCATGTTAGGTGCGGTTATATAATTTTTATACTTTTGGGCTTCTATCTATATATATTTGGTTGTGCTGGCAACCAACTTAGAACAATGATTATAATCTATGATTGAAATTCAGAGCAGCAAAATAGAAACTTCATTTTATTTTATTTTTTTAAAAGCAAAAGAGAAATTTCATGAGTTAGTATTTTATTTTGTGTCGTGTATAGTTAGCGTGGTTTAAACGCAACTGACTCATCATTTTCTTTGATAGTAATCTAAATCTGAAGACATCAATCTAATCATGCTTTTTAAGAGGGGAAAAAGAAAAACTGGATTTTTAAATGATTAATGCAGAAAAACAACCGTGAAACGTAAAATACATCACTATAATCTATTAAATTCACTTTCAATATCTTTTTCGATTTTATTTTTTGATCATTTAATATATATAAAATTAAAATTTACTAAAATATTTTAAATGTAAATAATTTTATTTTTATTTTTATAAATTTAAAATTATTCAATATAATTTTCTATAAAATTCTTTTTTTTTTTTTTTCTGCTCATTCAATATATTTATATATATATTTTTTATTTTTATATATAAAATTAAATTTTAATTAAATATTTTAATATAGATAAAAATTTATTCTTTATTAAACATAAAATTTAAAATTCTATACAATTTTTTTTCACTCATTATTGCAAAAAAAAAATTAATAATTTTTTTATGTAAATTATATAAACCACTTTTTCCACTTTTTCGTATATCTAATTTTTACTTTTTTAACTGCATATAATATTTTTTATCCATATTTATATTATTTTATTTTTAACTTTTACTCTTTCAAGATTTTACATCCTCTATCTTCTCCACTTAATTTTTAAAATTTTCTATTTTAAAATTTTCACCTTGAAATTATACTGGATGAGCTATTTAATAAGTTTGTTAATACCATTATCATTGACAATATTGGCTAACGAGTATATAAAATGAGAGACGTTAGAAAGCTTGTTGAGAAGAATGACATCAAATTGGATAACAAATTTGTAGTTCCATATAATCTAACTCTTTTCTAAAATATAATTCACACATTAATGTGAAATGGTGTAATAAGACAGAATCTATCAAGTATTTATTCAAATACATTGGTAAAGGACATGACATGGTCACTGCTATATCTTATAACCCAGAAAATGATAAAGCTTTTAATGCGATCTAAATGTACTACAATTGTAGTTATGTATTAGTTTGTGAGATTTTTTGGCTCCTTTTTTTGTCCCTACCCTATCAATTTCAAAAAAAAAAAAAAATCAAAAAAATCAAAAAGCTTCTACTAATTTTCATATATTAGTTATTTATGCTACTTCTTTTTAAGTTATATTAAAAAAAAAAAAAAGCTACAACTCTAAAGTGAAATTTCATTTTAATTGGAAAAATGGATAACTTATGTACATAAATTAGGCTTGAACATGAGATTTTCTGAGTGCATATTATTAATTTTATGCCAATATAAGTACATGTAAATTTTTATCTACAGCCTAAAGCTAGTTACTCAAAAAAAAAAAAAAAAAAGCATTACCATATTTTCTTAATTCATATATATTCAAATAATATAATTTTTTTTGTATGAATAAATCTAATAAAATTGTGTTTTTTTGTGTGAATAAAATCAAATAGAATAGTTAATTGTTGTTTGGTAAATAAAATCATTTATTTATTTTGGTTAATAGAATCAAATGGAATAGGTGTAATATTCAAATATAAACATAATATTATGACACTTCATCGTTTGATAGCCTAGATAATGAACAAGTATGTATCAGCTTGTGAAGCTATTTGGATAACTTTTAGTTTTGATATAAATCACAGAGAGTCATTTGTAGAATAATTATAATTTCACCTCCCTGACGAGTAGTTAGTACTTTTTGATGATGATGATTCATTAGATTCTAAAATATAATTTTTTTTTACCTTGATTGTTGTTGTTTTCTATTTCTATTGATGCGTCTATTGTTCGGTATAACATCCAAATTCATTATTTTATTCCTCTTTAAATAGAATGTTATACAGAAAGTATCTCACAAAAATGAATAAATAAATTTTAAAAGAATTATATTACCTTTTTATCTGCTTTCTATTTTAGCCTATCTTATAATATTTTTTTATACTATCAAAACATGATAAAAAAAATTCAACTTAGCAATGCTATTGGTGCAAGTTAAATTTTAAAAGATATATACTTTTGTGAAGATTTAAAAGTATTTCCCATCTTACATTTTAAAAGAAAAAAAAAAAACTAATTGGAAGAGAATGCCTTTTAAATTTTATATTAATTATTACATTTTTAATAATAAAATTTTTCATGCATCCACCGGATAAAATCTACTTGTTATAAAATTATGTTAACAATATAAGGCAATAGTTAATTTTTTTTTTTTTTGTTCTTATTTTTTTTTAGGTAAGTGATAATGAAACTTTCACAGCAGAAAATCATATCCCAATATTTTCTTAATATAAAGTCCAATTCTTCACGGATTTAAACCAAATTGTTTAATATTGCCCCCTTTTAATGTCAACTTGGTTTGGCTATTACTTACTTTTTCTGAAGAATGGTTATTATTCCTTCTAGTCAACAGTTTTACTGAATAACATATTTATATTTAATAGACAAATATTACTTAAATTAGCATTATAATCAATTTGAATTTGGAAGTATGAAAAAAATAATTTAATTTAATTTAATTTAAATGTAAATATATAACTAAGCTAGTATTAGATCGATATAATGGTTTTATAATTAAAATATATATTTTTAATGCACTAGCTAGGAATGCTTCGAATCTAACATTCAAAAATACATATAATTTTTTTGAATGAATTTATTTATTTTTAAATAGAATTTTACCATGTTATTAAATTCATATTCACCGACTAATTTAATTATAGATCTTAACTTTGGATCCAAAGAAAATTAAAAGAGGTCAGATTGCTAAAACCATTATATTGACCTCCTGTGATCGCCCGACTCTGTAAACTTATTAGGCATACAGAATCCAATCCGTCTTTTATATCGAGTTTTATATCAAGTCGATTTTGTAATTTTAAGATAAAGACTGCTATATTAACCTTTCACACTTAGTTTCATAAAGACTGCTACATAAAGATCATAAAGTCCAATCCAATTAAGCAAATCTAAAGGTTCTGATAGTAATCCTTTCTTTTGGAAAAAGTTGCGATGGTAATCCTTGACCTCATAAAAGGGTGGTTAATTACATGCGTACATTTAATTATAAACAAATAAAAACAATTGGTCGAAGGCGAAGTTTCTAGCTTCTTTTTATGTGGTCCTGAATTCCTTTTTCTTTATGTGCTAAGCCCGTGCCTTTAATATTGGTGCTGAGTTTGGAATCCAATGATAGGAGTTCTTTGGATAGCAAAAGATGCTTGAATGAACCAATATATTTGGATCAATTTGTGCTTTAGAAATTCTTGATGGGAGCAAACCAAGAAGTTTTGGAATGATTAGAAAACTAGCTGAACAAAGATAATATCCATGCAATGCAAATTCTGAAAATGAAAATTCTATAAAGAAAATCAAAACTTTACACGACAAACCAATTGGATTTGTGAAAGAAATTAAATGGCATGATGATAAGGCAGTTAAGTGACATGGTTGACTTCTTGTTTTAATTTTTTTTTAAGTATTTTTTAGTGTTTTATTTTTTTATTTTTTCTCTTTGGTTACCTCATCATTGGTTACTCTCATCATTTATCTTGTTTTCTTTGGCAAACTTTTTTTTTCCCTTGTCCATAAAATAAGGGGTTTTTGCGAAAGAATGTCAAGAGAGGCCGATCCCCTATGAATCCCTCAAGGTTCTTTATGTGTTAGAGCTGAGTCTGGACACCAAGAAGGCTTATGATACTTCAACGGTAGACCTAGTCACAAAGCATCAAGCTGAAAAGGTGCTATGAAATCTATTGTATTTCATTAATTCAATATGAGAGTATTTGTACACTTTCAATACAATGAGGAATATTTACCTACTATAAACAGGTACACAAACAAGAAAATAAAAGAACGTAATTGATGTAAATATGTACATATAAAATATAGGAAATAATATGAAGGATTATTTCCAATCATGTCCTTGCAAGATTGAACTTCCGTAAACAATTCCAAGCTTGGATCAACGAGACAGAAACTGTGACCGTGGCTCAGTTAATGAGTATGCAAGTTGATATGAGTTGTGAACCTGAGTGACTTTTAGAAGTTGCTTAGACACCAATTCTCGAACAATATGAAAGTCAATTGCCATATGCTTCATATGAGAATGAAAAACTGGATTCGCACAAAGATATGTTGCTCCAACATTGTCTCAGAAGATGACCAGTGGGATAACATGAGAGATGCTAAGTTTAGAAAGAAGATTCGGATGCAGATGATTACAACTATAGTTGAGGCAACAATACGATATTCAGCTTCAATGGCTGATCATGCTACTGTGTTTTGCTTTTTGAAGTTGATGGCTACTGATCAAAGGAAGATGACATAGATTGTTGTGGACTCTTGATTATCAGGATTGTTAGCCCAGTCATCATCAACGAATGCATGTAGTGGAGGATTGGCATTCCGTCGGATGAGTAGACCGTGAGAAGATGTTCCTTAAAGATATCGCAACACTTGTTTAACACTGGGCCAATGATTAGCCGTGGGGCAATGCAAAAATTGAGATAGTTTGTTCACTGCAATAGAAATATCTAGACAGGTGAGTGATAGGTATTGCATACGGCCAAGGACTTGGCGATATAGTGTAACATCAACTGAGGCAGAGCCATCATTGAGAGTGAAGGAGTTGGACAAAGACAGTGAAGTAGATACAACTTTGGTAGCATGTATGTTGGTATGGACTAAAAGATCCTAAACATATTTACGCTGTGAGAGAAATTAGCCAATAGAGTAGGAAGTAGCTTTAACTCCAAGGAAAAAATGAGAGCATCAAGGTCTTTAAGATAGAATCGGTGGGCAAGAATAATGATGCATCATTGAATTTGAGTATCATTGATGCCAGTGAAATTGATATCATCAACATGCACTGACAATTAGATGTGAATGCCCCGTGATTGTAGACTAAGAAATAAGCATATGATTTTGAGTTATGAAAACAATGCTTACTGAGAAAGTTTCAAAGTTCTTGATACCAGGCACGTGGCACTTGCTTAAGTCCATAGATGGCTTTGTTGAGGTTGCAAACATGGTTTGGGTACAGCGTATTGAAAAATATAGGAAGCTGCTACATAAAGACCTCCTTACTCAATTATCCATGCAAGAAGGAATTATTAATATCAAGTTGGCGCAAAGGCCAACCGTTAGAAACAACAATGCTAAGAATGACCCGAATAGTGGTAGGTTTGACAACTAGACTAAAGGTGTCATGGAAGTCGATGCTCGGTGGTTCATGAAATCCTTTTACAACAAAGCGGTCTCTGTACCACGCTATGTTGCCATCGGAATGATGTTTTGAGTCTAAGAATCTACTTGCACCAAATGATATTATGGATCGAATGTGATGGTACAAGTTCCCAGGTGGAGTTCCAAAGTAAAGCTTCATACTCTTTAGTAGTCATGGTCTGGTTCCATTTTGGATGTTTCTTAGCTTAAGTCAAACTAGTAGGTTCAAGGGTATCAAAAAGGGGTAGACTAGCAGCTAAGTAGGCTTGCTTCAGTTTGAAGATGTTGTTTTTGGATCTAGTTACCATAGGATGACCACCAATTGGCTTAGTAAGGGGTGATGGGGGGTGTGCGTGGGCTTGTGGGAAAATAAAAGTCTATGGATGTATAAGCATGACACAGAGACGTAGCATATGTGGTGGCGTTGAATGACAATCACGTTAAGTGGGTGAATCAGTGGACGAAAATGGCAAGGCAAAATGAGATGTGTGGACTAGTGTATTCATTGTAAGGATACATTAGGAGGACATGAGACTGGTGTTGACACTTATATAATAAAAGACATATAGATTGGATGAGAAAGAAGATTCAGGCATGTGCTCATTAGAAATGCTTAGAGCAGATATGGGTATAGGCGAAGAAGAAATTGACCATTGGGGAAAGAGTTCATGCATGGGGGATCAGAGAGTTACCAATGTGGTTCGGAACGAGAAGCGGTGCTCAATAAAGACCACATGGTGACTGGTGTATATTCAGTTGGAGAATGAGTCTAAGCAACATTATGCGTTGTGTTCAATAAAGTAGCCAACAAACACATAGGGACACGATCGTGCTTCCAATTTATGAGAGGTGTAAGGACAAAGATAAGGATATGACAAAGATAAGGATAGCATAAGCACCCAAAAGGATGAAGTTTCAGATAATTGTGTGGGGTGTGAAAAAGATTGACGAAAGGAGAATTGTTGGAAAAGGATGAAGAGATCATGTGATTTATGAGATACATGGTGAAGGCTAAGGGCTAATATTGCAACTGACATAGTTATGTTGAAGGAGAGCAATACCAGTCTCCACTCTATGCCAGAGTTTATACTCAATAGTGCTAACTAATTGAGGAGTGTAAGGTAGGGATTTGAGGTGTTGAATACCATGATGAGCCAACAAATGACTTAGTCCTTGGTATTCACCATAATTATCGGAATATAGAGTTTTTTTTTGAGTATCAAACTGAATTTCCACTAGTGGTTTAATCTTTCAAAGATGGAAGTGACATCAAGTTTTAGTTTAAGGCAAAAAATCCAATTGTACTTGGTGAAATAGTAAATAAAAATAACATAATATTTTTATTGATCATGAAAAGCAATCGGGGTAGATCTCACACATCAATATATAAAACTTCAAGAGGTTTGACACAAAATAAAGTTTTGAGCCAAAAGGTAACCAATGACTTTTATTACATAAACATGAATCACAAAAGAATGACTTTGAAGAACTGCTAGAAAAAGGTAAATAATGATAAGACAAAACTTTCAGTGTGGAAAGAGAAGGATAACTAAGATGATGATGTCAGGACGCTAAAAATGGAACAGAAGTGTGAAGTGGGATGAGATCCTACGCTAGAGTAGGCCACTCATAAACAGCGATGTTATTTTGGCGGCACACCAAGGATGTCCCTGTGGTTAGATCCTTGACAAAAAAAAATCAAGAAAAAATTCAATTGAAGCTAATTCTATTTGCAAAATTGAGATAAAGAAAGTAAATTTTTAGTGAGTGATGGTGCACATAAAACAATGTTCAACATAAAGTTACAAGTATATGAGGGAAGAAAAGTAGAACTAGTGTGGAAGATGGGTACACTGTTACCATTACCTAGCAAAATATCATTAGTGCCACCATATTCAAAGTGCAAGGAAAATGTATTAAAATCATTTGCAAAGTGGTGGGAGTTACCAAAGTCCATAATCCAATAGCTAGTGTTGTGAAGTTGATCCGTTGTAGTAAGATTCTCTTGAGGTTTGAACGATGGTGCTGGACGTAAGTGATATGCCTTGGCACTATGACCCGATTTGTCATATAGTTGAAAAACTAGTTGAGTGGGCCAAAAATGATTTTGAGGACACCATTGGGATCATGGTCCAGTATGAGGAGGGAAGTTTTGGTACCCAAACAAAGATGACGAACCTTGTTGACTGCACTTGGTATATCCACCAAATAATAGTGGAGACTTAGTGTATCCTTGATAGTGATTCCTAAAAGAAGATCCAGATCCCTAGTTGGAACGTGGACTCATGAATGTGCCATGTTGTCTTTGTTGCGTATATTGTACAGTTATTGGAAGGATGTTTTTTAGTGCAGAGTCTCGGTGAAAGGAGGTTTCCTGATCAAAAAGCTTGTCATGTAATTCCTGAAATGATATAGGAATGTCCCGAGATCTAATATATGTAAGTTCATCATCTGATAATGGATATTTGATCAAGGCAAGATCATAAGTGATTTGTTTGATGTGCTGCATATAATCATGAACAGAGAGGATATATTTCTTAACCTGCATAAATGCTTCATGTAAGCTGGGCATACGACTTTAGGATTTATTGGCATATGTTTGCTCGAGTTTTGACCAAGCTTCAAGAGAGTTTATAGAAGTAGTAACTAGAGAAATGAGATTGGGTGAAATTGACCCTAAAATGGTTGGAAGAATGAAGCTATCTTGGAGTTTCCAAAAACTTCCAATATTGATTGGGAATAGATGTTCCTGGTGTAGAAGACATAACAGTTTTTGGTGGGCAACGATTGATGCCGTCAACGAACCTCAGTAGATCATATTCGAATAGCAGATTTTGAAATTGAGTTCCCCAAGCCATATAGTTTGCCTTAGTTAGTTTGAAACAAATATGGCTAGCTTTAATTGCTATTAGCATTTGAGATTGAAACTGAGATATTGATTCTAGGAGTGATAGCCATGGTAGTTGAGTTGTCGCTGGTGTGGGAATTGGAAGAAAAAGAGTTTTCATTGGCCATACAGGCAAGGTGGGAAGTTGGTGGCTAAAGGGTTACTCGAAAGAAAAGAGAGAAGACTAAGGTTTACTTGCTTAGAGCAAGAGAGCTCCGATACAATGAAAATGTGCTATTAAATCTATTGTATTTCTTTAATTCAATATGAAAGTATTTATGCATTTGCAGTACAATGAGAAATATTAATCTACTATAAATAGATACAGGAACACGGAAATAAAAAAATGTAATGGATGTAAATATGTACATAAAAAATATTGAAAATAATATCAAGGTTTATTTCCTTTCACAAACCATAATAGCTATATAGCAAAAACAGAATAACTAAATAAGAGAATTTATTTTTTATTTTTTTATAGGAAATGGTATATTTTGGCAGGGATTAACTTAAATTTTATGGTGCTGTCACCAAAACCAGAGAATGATGGTACCATTGATAAGTTTGGTCCAATAATGTTAAACAATTTTTTGTTTAAAATTATTTCGAGTAGTTTGGTTCAATAATGTTAAACAATTTAGCTAGTAGATTAGCTAGAGTAGTTTTAAATAAAATTGTCTTTGCGAATCAATTTGGCTTTATCCGTGGGAGGTGTATTCAAGACTATATTGTGGGTACCTCAGAGTGTGTAAATGGTTTGGATAAGAAATGTTTTAGGGGAAATATTGATATGAAGATAAACATTCACAAGGCTTTTGATACGCTAAACTCGAATTTTTTGCTATCAGTTATGCAAATTTTTTTTAGAGAGTTTTTACTCTTTGGTGTCGGTTATTTTCAATTCAACGAGGATTTATATTCTTTTCAATGGATCCCTGGTGGGTTATTTTCCTTGTTCCAAAATGTAAAGGGATCCGTTGTTGCCCATTTTATTTAGTATCGTTGAAAAAATTTTAAGCCATCTTATTTTGCAAAAAGTGAAAAATCATGAACTCTTTTCTCTGAGTGTTAGTAGAGGTATGTTGGTGCGTTCACATTTTTTATATGAGAATGACATACTGTTATTTTGTAAGGGAACAAAGTCAAATATTAGGGCAATGGTTGATATTTTTAAAGTTTATGGTTAGCTTTCTAATTAGTTGATTAATTGGGAGAAGTCGTATATTTATTTCAGCATGATTTTGGGGGTGCGTTGGAATCAGATTCTTCTTGTGGTCTGCATGAAGTTTGGTAAATTGCCTTTCATTTCTCTTTGTGTGCCTCTTTTTAAAGGGAAGCTGAAGACTTGTTATCCAAAAGCTAAATTTTGTTTCAGTTTGATGTGTGGAAATGATGGTTTCTTTCTTATGCAGACCTTGTGTTTTTGTTAATTCAGTGATTACATCTTCTTTAATGCATTCTTTTATGATATATCAATGGTCATTGGGTTTATTATTTGTTATTTAATAGGCAATGAATAATTATTTATGGTTAGGTTTGGTTAATGTCCGTTTGGCTCATTTTTATTGAACTTCTTCTGTTTGGCTCTAAGTTAGAGGGGTGATGTTTCAGATTTATAAAGACTATGTGCGTATGGTGGGTAAAATTTCTCAGGTTCATTTTTTGTTGGATAATTGGCCTGGGTAGCTGATTATTGAGATAATTAGTATGAAGAATTTCATATGGGATCCAAATATTCTGATTAGTAAGTTTCTTAGAGATGATTCAAGGCATTTACCTTTGGTCTTTAAAACAACGTTTATGGATTTAGTTAAACGGATTGAGAAGATTAAAATTTCAGCGTATGCCTCATATAAGTTGATTTTGAGATTTTTAAATCTGAATATAATTAGTATGGAGAATTTCATCTGAGATCTGAATATTCTGATTGGTGAGTCTTATAGATGATTAAAGGCATTTATATTTGGACATTAAAACAATGTTTTTGGATTTAGCTACGCAGAAAACATACATCTAGTTTGCAGAATAAATAGACGCCATTACGCCTTTTCCCCAACCCCTCGGTTAATTATCTTGAAAATGCTTAGAACAAAACTCCTTGCTAGTCAAAGAACTAGAAGCCAAAAATCTCAAAATCAACTTATTTTTTTATTATACTTGCTATTTATTTTGTTTTTTGTAGATTGGGAACTTCTTAAATTTCTCAGTGTTAACTTTGCAAAGTTTAGAAAAAGTCGATTCAACATCTTTTCATGGAGTGTCCTTATCCAATGGGATTGTGGAATTTTGTTTTCAATTTTTTTTGACATTCAGATAGATGAAATTGCTACTCCAAATTTTTTCTTCTTACAGCCCTCAAGGATTCGTTTAAGTTCTCAGAGTTTTAATCTTTGGATTATGGCTATTACTATTGTTTTTAATGCGATGTGGTATGCAAGGAATAACATGTTGCATGATAATTTTTTTGTGCCCATGGATAAGGCTTGTTTGTTTATCTCTAAGATAATCAAAGGTGCCAATGGTTTGCAATCCGATTGTATTGATAGTGTGCAGAAGGATTTGTTGAGATTGTCTTACTTGGGAGTCCCTAAATTGTATCCGTGCGCTCCAAAAATTATTACTATGAGATGGCAATTCCCCTATCCCAGTTGGATTAAAATCAATATCGATGGAGTTGCTTTGAGATGTCCAGGTTTGGTAGAAGGAAGTGGCATTTTTTGAAACTTAGAGGGCTTGTTCAAGATTGTTTTGCAGTGCCTTTTGGGGATTATTATGCTAATAAGGTGGAACTGCTTCTGGTCATTCATGTTCTTGAAGTGGCACAGGTGAACTCATTGGATACAATTTGGTCGGAATATGATTATTTATTGGTTGTTAAACTTTTGCTTTCTTAGTGGTTTGGATTTATTTGGGAAAGATGCTTTTAGTTTATACAGTAGTTGATTTATTTAATTTTTAATTTTTTTAATTTTCTTTTCTGTTTCATTGTTTCCCCGTAGGAGTTTTCTTCAAACAGGTTTTCACAAGACCTGGACTGTTGTATGTGTCTTCTTTTTTGACTCTCGTGTACATTTTTCATAATTTTTATAAAATTATGCTTGTTTGGTTTGATGGATTGGGGGATGCTAACCTAGTTGGGATGACCCATTCCATTGATCTTTGCAAGTAATTCATTTGGGATATTATTATTCTTCTTCTTCTTCTTTAGGGGAGGTTACTTGTCATGATATGTATTCCTTTCTTCATGGTGATGCAAGTTTAGTTTGTTGGTGGTGTGCTTTCATTTGGCATTGTGCGATTCCACTTTCTGGATCCATTTTTTGTTGGCGGTTGATACTAAAATGTCTCCTTACAGAGGATTGGCTTTACATCTTGCTCATGTTGGTCTCTTTGCTTTCGAGGTACATTTCATTTATTAATGCATTATGCCTATACTACAGCTGTGTGGCAGGCTCTTTGCTCTTCTTTTGATGTTGTTGTTGATATTTATAGTTTTCTTGTTAATGTTTTAGTCTGGTGTATGTCATTGTCTTTCAGCTCCCAGATCAAGGTTTTGTGGCAGGCAGGTGTTGTTTCCGTTCTTTTGGCAACTTGGTTTACTCGGATAAATTTGATTTCCATGTTGTGGTCATTCCTTTTTATCAAGAGATGGCTTTTGTTTAGAGCTCTATTAGGGAGGTTGATTCTTTTCTTATTGGTCATATGTCTAACTCCATATCGGATTTGACTATTCTTAAGCAGCCTTGTGTTGACTTGTTTCCCTAAAGGGATCTGTGGATTATTCCAGTTGTTTGGGCTGCTCTAAGACCTAGATGGATGAAGTTCGACATAGGGGTGTGGCTCATACTTTTTGTGGTTTTGTTCATGGATGTCTTGTTTATTCTCTAGGCCAGATGCCTTCTTTTGAGGCAGAACTTTGGGTGTTTGTTAGGGCGATTCTTTATGCTCAACTATTTGGTTGGATTTTTGTGTGGGTGGAGAATGATTCTTCTAATGTTGTCCTATTGGTAGTATCTTGTTCTATCAATGTTCCTTGGTCCATTTGGCCAGCATGGTGTAGATACTTAAAATATTTGTTCCTTTGTAGTATCTTGTTCTCCATTGCTTTTTAAATTTCTCATATTTATCATGAGGACAATGTGGTGGCTGATTCTCTCTCTAAGTGGGTTGTGGTCAGAATATTTGGTTGCCTTATCTTCCTGCTAAATGTTGTTTTGCTCATGTTGCTGATTGTGGGGGTATCGTAGTTTTCATTTTTTTAATGTTGTTGGCTTGTACTTTTTTTTTCTTTTAGAGGGTTTGTCCATTGAGATTTTTACTTCTAGAGGTTTTAATGAGGCCAAGGTGGTGGGATTGAAACTTATTTATGGTTGGCTATTTTTCCTGTGGGGTGTTCGTCTAGTTAGGATGCTTGGGCTTCTCTTTCCATGTCGCCTTTTATGAATTATTATTATTATTGGAACGATGGAATTCTAGTTTTATTTGAGGAGCGATCATGGATTACAGCGACGCGACTAGGTTTGGTTGTTTTTTCACGTCAGTTCTCGTTCTTTTCTTCGGTCTAGACATTGTCTCTGGTTCTTTTGTAGATAACCTTCTGTTCTGTGGTTTGACTACGATAGTGGCTTATGATAGGCATAACATATTAATGTTTTTATGCTACTTTTTATATTGAATTTAAGCTAGTTTATGATTAATTGTAGATGAAAAGTAATTAATTACTGTATTTTTCTATTTTCAGTAAAAGAAAGACAAATGCTGAAATTACTGTATTTCTGTGCAATGTGTACTAAGAAAATCATATCTGAAGCCAAACTTTAAGGTTTTGTGCAATACTAGTTGCAAATGATTCCTGATTCACTAGGTTTCAATGCTGAAAAGTTTCATTACAAATAGTTTGGCCAATCAGTGCCAGTTTGATTTAGAAAATCAATATTTTCGACAGTTGCTGCAGATTTACACCATCTCGAGGAAATTCGAATTTGAAAGTCTTCTCGATATCCAAATTGTGCAAACAAGATATTCCTGGAAATTTAAGACATTGAACTGACTTTTACATCCAAATAAATGAATTCAGAGTCCATTTGGTCATCCAAAAGGTACATGGAATTGTCATGGCGGTCAAGGAAGATATAAAAGGAAAGTATTTTGGCTTACTAGGATGTCATTGATGATTGGACTGCCATGTCATCACACTTTGGCCATGTGTATGAAATTTTCCACATCCTATGCCACATGAAAGGTCAGATTATTCTAATTATATTAATTGGAATAATATCTAGACTAAAAGGAATTAGAGTTGAATATAAAGTTGATTCCTAAAGAGATTAGGAATGTTTCCTTATCTTTAGTGTGAAAATGAGACACAATTACCTTAAACTCCTTGAGGTGGCCAGCCATGCATCGAAATATAGGAGTTGGAGATTACACAAATTTCACCACTAGCCCTCACGGAAACACCCTTTCCTCTCCAGCCGCATACAACTGTTCTTTTCTCTCCATTCTCACGGCAAACAAAAGCTTTATTTAAGGTTTTATATCCAGTTTTGAGTGTTATTTCATAGTAAGATTGTGAAACACAAAGCCTAGTGCAAGGGAAATTCGGTCAAGCCATTGGAGGAATCAACCTTATAACTTGGATCATTAGTTTGGAGAAGCCAAGAAGAGAAGATTGAAGAACCAATTTCCAGCAGCCATCAATGTTGGACTTGATTCCCTTACTCTTATTTTCTTAGCTATTTAAACTATGTTATCTTTTATTTATTTGATGGATAATTTAGAGATGATGTGTAGCTAATTTTTCTATGAGGATTATGATGTAACCCTATTACGAATATTTAGTGATTAACGCATATTTGAATTTGATTCATGTTAAGGTTAATATTTCATAGTAGTTCTTAATGCCTTCCATGAAAATGTGGATTGATTTAGTATTTATATTGACTTAGGAATAAGGGATATAAATATGGATGGGCAATGAAATACATGGTTATAAAAATATTGCATGTCTTAGGGCTTAAATTTCCATATTTATATTAGGGATAATTAAATATGTTGTGCTTGCTAGATTAGAATGCATTGAGGAATCAACTTCTAGTCACTTAGGGTCAAAGGGGGGTTAACCTATGAATCTATAATGCATTAGGGCTAAATAGGAGTAATTGTGGTGAAGTTATAATCCTTATTTTCTTAAAATCTTGATAAACTACTTGCTGCTTTGCTCCTGTTTTTAATATTCTTTCACTTTAATTCATGCTTGGTTACTCAACAACAAGCTTTCAAAAACAAGTCTCTTTTAATTTTCAAAGTTTAATTTACAATTGATTTAATTTCATCACTAGAGACATTATTCCTCATGGGATCGATATCAGTTTTCTTTTTAAGAAATCCATTTTATTACTTATTGATTTGTGCACTTGGGAGTTAATCTAAAATATACCACAACAAGTTTTTGGCGCCGTTGGCGAGGAATAATTATTTCTAGTTTTGATTTTGAATTTATTGTTGATTAAATTACTGTTTTAATTTAATTTCTGTTTTTGTTTTTGATTTTGTGTAGGTTTCGGTTTTAGCCATCAAAGAACAACAATCGGAGAGCTTACTTGGATCCAAAGCAATCTAATTCGAGTTTGAAGAAGGAGGAAATCGAAGTCGATAAGTTTTTAATTTTTGTGTTTAGGGTTTTAGTGTTTTCAGTTTTATAAATATATATATATATATTGCTGTTTTGCTTCAGTCTTAGGTTTTTAATTTACTACTTTTGATTTTTGTTTAGTTTACTGTTTGTTTAATCATTAGTTTTATTTTCTATAAAAAATTAAAATAAAAAATCTGAAAACCGGATTTTGAAAAAAAAATATTGCATTTATTTTTTGCTTATTGTTTTGATTTGCTTTCGCTTACTGTTTTGATTTATTTTAGTTGCTGTTTAGTTTTTGCTTTTGCTTTATTTTTGTGTTTAGTTTGAGTTTAATTTAATTTGAATATAGCTTTAAGTTGTGTGAGTTAATTAGATTGTTTTATTTCAGTTTTTCTATTTAATTTTAGTTGTTCTTTTTCTTTTGTTAGTTACTGTTTTTTTTTTTTTTTAGTTTGTTTATTTACTTTGTTTTATGAGTTTTAATTCTGAACCTGATTTTTCTGAGAGAGATCTAAGGAGATTAAGGAGAGAAGAAGTTAGAGAGAATTTATTTAGAAATACCAATAATAACATGGAAAACCAAGGTAACCTAGTAATTCCTGAAGTTCCTAATAACCAAGGTTATAGGTCTATCAGGGATTATGCTGCACCTAGAAAGGTTGAGGGTATGTCTTGTATTAGGAGACCACCTATTGATGCACCTAGCTTTGAGGTCAAACCTATTATCATGTCTATGCTTAACAATTACGAATTTGGAGGGTTACCAAGTGAGGATCCTAACCAACATATATCAAATTTCTGTGATGTATGTCAATTAGTGAAGTATAATGGTATTACTAAGGACGCTGTCAAACTTAGGTTATTTCCTTTTACCTTAAAGGATAGAGCTAAAAGTTGGTTCCAATCTCTACCCCCTGAGAGTATTGTCACTTGGGATGACTTAGCCTTTAAGTTTCTAAACAAATTTTTCCCAACTGTTAAAATGACCAAGCTTAGGAATGAAATTAGCACTTTTCAGCAATTTGATGGAGAGTCGATATATGAAACTTGGGAGAGGCTAAATGAACTACTTAGGAAGTGTCCACACCATGGGATGCCCATTTGGAGTTAAGTCCAAACTTTTTATAATGGGTTGAATTATATAACAAGAAATAATGTGGATGCTTTTTTAAATAAGTCCCAAGAAGATGCATACGAACTATTGGAGGAGATGGCAATCAACAACTCGCAATGGGCAAGTGAAAGGAGCCAAAACTTCAAGAAGACCATGGATGTCCATGAAGAGGATAAGATAGACAAATTAAGTTGTCAAGTTGCATTGCTTACAAAGCAACTTGAGACCTTGGGTTCCAACAATTATAATAATATTTCCAATACTTCTAATATTAATTGTTGTGAATATTGTTGGGATAATCATGAAAGTATAAATTGTCATTTAGGAAATTCTAATGAAACTAACGATGTGAATTTTGTAGGGAATTTTTGACAAGCCAATAACAACAACAATTCCTTCTCCAACACTTACAATCAAGGATGGAGTAACCATCCAAGTTTTTCTTGGAGAGACAACTCAAATACCCAAGGAGGACAACAACAAAAAGGGATCTATCAAGTTCCACCTCAACAACACCAACAATTCCAAGCCTCAAATTCCAATAAAAATTCTCAAACTCAAACTCCACCTTTATCTCACAATGTTTCTTTACTTGAGCAAACTATGATTAAAATGAATGAAACTTATAGTGCTCATATGCTGGAAAGAAACGCAGAAATAAAGGGATTAGGAATGCTAGTGGGGCAACTCGCTCAAGCTATCAAAAGACCTATTGGCACTCTTTGAAGCCAAACCGAAATCAACCCAAAGGAAGTTGTCCAAGTGATAGAGCTAAGGAATGGAAAAGGCTTGAAGATCCCCCAATCAAAAAGGAGTCCCAAAGTGCTATAGATAAGGAAATTCAAGGTAAAACCAAAGCAACCATTTTGAAGGAAAAGAAAGAGGTAGAATCGGCCAAGATGGAAAACAAGCAAACATTGTCTGAAATTGTGGCTGAATTAGAAGAATGGTTTGAGGAAGAGGATCCAAGTGAAGATATCTTGACTTACAATGAAGAGGTTGTAGGAAAAAGGATAGTAAAAAAGGAGACAGCATTGGAAAAAGAAGAAACTAGTCCAAAAATGGAGATGGTGGCCGAACTAGTTACAAAAGATGTTATGGAATTGGATGAGCCAATTGAAGAAAGTGCTAAGGAAAGCATAGGTTCTAATGATATTGGTGAATATAGTGAAGAGGTAGACCAGGCCAACCAATTTATTTTTGAAGAAGAGACTAGTGAAAGAATGGATGAAACATGGGATGAATCCAAGGAAAGTAGTGCTTTTAGTGAAGACGACTTTCATCCCATGTATGGCCCTAATCAAGTGTATGAGGAACACACTTATTTTGATCAAAAACTGTTCATGAAGAACCTTAGAGAGATAGAGGCCGAAAAGAGAGAAAAAGAAAAATAATACCAAGAGTTTCCAGAGAAACTACAAGATCCAGGAAAATTTACTTTTGATTGTAAAATTAAAAATGTTAATTTTTCTAATGCTTTATGTGATCTTGGTGCTGCAACTAACATTATGCCTTTTTCTATTTGCATGATTTTAGGTTACAAATGGCTCTTCGAAACCAACAAAGATATTATCATGGGCTACAAAACTCATGTTAAAGTGGAAGGTATATTGGAGAATGTTCGCATCTAGGTAGGATCTCTTGAGTATGTGCTGAATTTTAGAGTCATAAAAATGAAAGATCCTAATGCTTCATTGATCTTTGGTAGGCCTTTCTTAGCTATTAGTAGAACTAGAATTAATTTAGAGAAAAAAACATTAGAACTACTAAGTGAAAATGGCCTAATTAAAGAAATTTTTAATAGGGATAAATCTTCTCTAATAAAAAGAGAAGGTAAAGAAAGGATGAATCAAATTATGGAAGAGAAAGGGAGGTTTAAAATAACTTGCATCATTGGTAGAACTGAATTGTCTAATTGCTTATGTGATTTTGGTGCTTCTATTAATGTTCTGGACAATACTATTGTAAGGAAACTAGGTTTGAAGTTGACACCTACCACTATAATGGTAACTATGGCCGACCAAAGCCAAATCCAACCTTTAGGGATAGCCATGAATATTAAAGTGGAGGTGGGCATGTTTTCTTTCTTAGTAGACTTTGTAGTATTTCATGAAAGTAATGGAATTATTTTAGGACGCCCATTTTTAGCTACAAGCAAGGCTAAAATTTATTTTTGCAATGGTACTTTAAAGTTGAGACATGGTTCTAGGATTGAAAAGTTTTACATGTATGAATCAATGAAGTCTAAAAAAATCAAACTTCCAAGAGAAAAATCATCTTTGGGGCTTCAAGATGATGGAGGCAACCCAAGGAAGAAACCAATATGAGCTCCACAAGAAGGTCAATCTAAAGACTTGAAACAAGCGCTTTTTGGGAGGCAACCCAAAGTTTAAAGGTATTTTTAATTTCTTTTTAGTTGTTTTTGTATTGTGTTTTTAGGTGTCAAAGAAGAGAAAATCAAAGGAGAAGCATAAAGGGAGTGATCGGTCAAGGGAGCTTCATAAACCTAAACTTTGCAATTTCATTGCATTTCATCAAATGGGGGAGCTTTCTTAACCCTTACTTTTTATTATTATGTTTATTTTTCTTTGCTTTAACATCGAGGATTATGTTCATCTTAATTTGGGGGTGGTTCTCTTTGTTTGAAGTTTTTCTTCTTTAGTTTTTAAAATTTTTTAGTTTTTAGTTTAGTATTTTAAAAAAAAAAAACTGTTTTTGTTGCTTTTTTTGTGTTTTTGTTTTTGTTTTTTTGTTTTTAGTGTTTTTCAGCATATTTTGATGAGTCTATGATAAGAATATGATTGTGAATAAATTGATTCTTAGGTAGTGGAATTGTTTTTGTGTATTCTCTAATGCCTAAAGTTAAGTTCACATGTTATTACTTTCAAAATTATTTTGAGCACTTTATTAAATATGCATGATTTTGATTGTATTTTGGAGAAGGTTTGCATTAATTTAAAGTGATTATTTTTTGTGAACTCTAGAACTTGCATAATTATTGATTGAGGCAAAATCCTAGAGAGATGCATTACTTTGAATATGATTTAGGCCATCTTTGTTTTGAGATTGAGCCTTTCTAGCATACCTTTGAAATATTTATCCATTAGTACCTTATTTGAGCCATTTTTATGATGCATAATTGATTGCATATTAGAGCCTTTTATTTGTTAAGCCACATTGACTTACCTCTTATGCCTAAATATATTTTTCCTACCTTATACACATTTATCAAAGAGAGCTTATGTAAAATTGATATATGCTTAAAAATTGTGTTTGGTAGAGTGAAGTAGATGTTAATTTTGGGGTGGTTGATAGGCATAAAATGTTAATATTTTTATGTCACTTTGTATATTGAATTTAAGTTAGTTTATAATTAAATGATAATGAAAAGTACTTAATTATTGTATTTTTCTGTTTTCAGTAAAAGAAAGACTAAAGCCGGAATTACTGTGTTTCTACGCAACCTTTAATGAGAAAATCATAGCTGGAGCTACATTTTGAGGTTTTGTGTGATTCCAGTTGTAAATGATTCCTGATTCACTAGGCTTCAATACTGAAAATGTTTCATTGCAATTGGTTAGGCCAATCAGTGCCAGTTTGATTTACAAAATCACTATTTCCAATAGATGCGGCAGATTTACACCATCTCGGGAAAACTGTAATTTGAGTTCCTTCGTGATGTCCAATTTGTGCAAATAACATATGCCTCGAAAGCTAAGACATAGACCTAACTTTTTCGACAAGAATCAGTGGATTATAAGTTCATTTGGTCACGCAATGTCTACTTGGAATCTGCCTGATGGTCATTGAAGATAAAAAAGGAAAGTTCTTTGCTTTTTTGGACTACATTTGTGATTGGACTGCCATGTCACCACACACTAACCATGTGTCCGAATTTGCCACATCATATGTCACATGGGAGGTCAGATTATTCTAATTTAATTATTAGAATAATATTTAGGATAAAAGGAAAAGGAATTAAAGATTGATTTTTATTCCTAGAGGGATAAGGAATGTTTCTTTATCTCGTGTGAACATGAGGCACAAAATACCTGTATGTCCTTAGGTTGGCCAGCCATTTAGAAAATTTATGGAGATTGATATTATGTAATATTGTGTCTCCTATATTCTCTAGGTTTTAGAGATACATTAGGGTTAAACCACTCTTAAACCTCTCCTATAAATAGATTGCTACCTTGAGAGTGATAAAAATGATCCTTTACACAATTCACTAGCCCTCACAGCTACAGCAATCTTCTTCCCTCTCCAGCAACATCTTTCCCTTTCTTTTCCACCCCATTCTCACAGAAACATAGGTATTTAGTTAGATTTATTATTCAGTTTTTAAGAGAGTAAAGTTGTGCTACACAAAGAGAAGTCCAAGGAGATTCGGCCAGCCTTTGGAGGAGTCACTTTGAGGCTTTGATCATAATTTGAAGAAGCTAAGAAGAGAGGATTGAAGAACCAATTTCCAGTAATCATAAATTCGGATTTGTTTTTTTTTCTCTTATCTTATTTGTTATATAAACTATGTTGTCTCTTAGTTTTTTCATGGATAATTTTGAGATGATGTGTAGCTAATTTTTCTATAAGGATTACGAAGTTACCCTTTTATGACTATTTAGTTTCTAATGCATATTTAAATTTGATTCATGTTTAAGGTTAATATTTTATTGTAGTTCTTAATGCTTCCATGGAAAGGTGGATTGATTAAGTATTTATATTGGCTTAGAAATAAGGAGTATAGATATGGATGGGCAATAAAATACATGGTTATAGAAATATTGCATGCCTTAGTGACAACTTTAACACGATTTATTGGGTTTGCATGTCTTAGGGCTTAAATTTTTGTGTTTAGATTAGAAGTAATTAAACACGTGGTGCTTGCTAGATTAGAATGCATTGAGAAATCAACTTCTTGTTATATGTGGTTAAAGGGGGGTTAACCTATAAATCTACAATGCATTAGGGCTAAATAGGAGTATTAGTGGTGAAATCATAATCCTTGTTTCTTAAAATCTGTGAAATCGTACTTGCTATTTTGTTCTTGTTTTTAATATTGCTTTGCTTTTAAATTCATGCTTGGATACACACAACAATCAAACAAACTCTCTTTTAATTTTCAAAGTTTAATTTACAGTTTATTTAATTTCGATAACTAGAGACATTATTCCTCGTGGGATCGATATCAGAATTCTCTTAGAACTCCACTTTATTACTTGTTGATTCGTGCACTTGCGAGTTAATTATACCACAACAGTGGTTAATGTTGGTAAAAATATGGCTATTGTGTATCTTTGATATTGAAAAAGAAGTTCAAGCAAGGTATGAAAAAGAACAATTTGGGGGTTGAAAGGGAGAAAAAGAAAATATATGTTCACCAAAGGTGAAAAAAGAAAAAAGAAAAAAAAAAGATGTTGTGAAAAAGAGCATTGTTTTGTGAAGTTTGAAGGAAGGGAAGAAGAAAAGTACATTTGAAAGTAGAAAACAAACGATTTATAAGCATACTATTCATAAGTTTTCTTTCTTTGAATTTTTATTTCCTATCCTTTTCTTTTTTCTAAACCATTACCCTTTAGCCTTTACATTACAAACCTATAAAGTCCTATTGATTGGTAATTCATTGATCTACATTAGTGGAGAGCTATTTAATTATGTTGAGCTATTTAATTCATTGATTCAAGGTAGTTCATGTATTTATTTTCAAACTCTATTTAATGTATATTTATTCAAGTGCATGATATTGAATGTATTATTTGATTTTCACACACACATTTGAAAGTGATAATTATGTTGAATAGAAGATAAGGTGTTGAGTTCCATAATCACTTGGAAATTACTTTTGAATTAATATGATTATGCAATCTTTGAGGCAACCTTATCAAGGTATTTGGTTTTATAGGAGTATGTTTTTTAGTTCTTTCTTTGCTAGGGACTAGCAAAGTTCAATTTGGGGGTATTTGATAGGCATAAAATGTTAATGTTTTTATGCCACTTTTTATATTGAATTTAAGCTAGTTTATGATTAATTGTTGATGAAAAGTACTTAATTACGGTATTTTTCTATTTTCAGTAAAAGAAAGAAAAATGCTGGAATTACTGTATTTCTGCGCAACCTTTACTGAGAAATCATATATGGAGCCACACTTTGAGGTTTCGTGCGATTCCAGTTGAAAATGATTCCTGATTCACTAGGCTTCAATTATGCAAAGTTTCATCGTAAATAGTTTTGCCAGTCAGTGGCAGTTTGATTTACAAAATCAATAATTCCAACAGTTGCAGCATATTTACACTATCTCGGGGATATTCGAATTTGAGTGTCTTCCCGATGTCCAAATTGTGAAAAAGAAAGATATTCCTAGAAAGCTAAGACATAGATCTGACTTTTTCAACCAGAATAAATTAATTCAGAGTCCATTTGGTCATCCAAAATGTACTTGGAATCTTCCTGGCGGTCAAGGAAGATATAAAAGGAAAGTATTTTGGCTTACTAGGATGCCATTGATGATTGGACTGCCATGTCATCACACTTTAGCCATGTGTACGAAATTTTCCACATCATATACCACATGAAAGGTCAGATTATTCTAATTATATTAATTAGAATAATATCTAGACTAAAAGGAATTAGAGTTGAATATAAATTTGATTCCTAAAGAGATTATGAATGTTTCCTTATCTCTAGTGTAAATATGAGACACATTTATCTTAAACTCCTTCAAGTGGCTGGCCATGCTAGGAAATATAGGAGTTGGAGATTGAGTTTATATATTATCTTGCTGTGGTATATTTTAGATCAACTCGCAAGTGTACGAATCAACAAGTAATAAAGTGGATTCTTTTTAGATAGGAAACCGATATCGATCCCACAAGGAATAATGTCTCTAGTTTTAAAAATGAATCAATTGTAAATTAAACTTTGAAAAATAAAAGAGATTTTTTTTTGAGTGATTGTTGAGTATCAAGACAGCAATTTAAGAAAGCAATAATAAAATTAAAGACAAAGCAGCAAGTAGGTAATCAAAGATTATAAAGAACAAGGATAATGACTTCACCACTATTACTCATATTTAGTCCTAATGTAATATAGATTCATAGGTTAACCCCCCTTTAACCACAAATGACTAGAAGTTGATTTCTCAATGCATTCTAATCTAGCAAGCACAACGTATTTAATTATCTCTAATCTAAATACTGAAATTTAAGCCCTAAGACATGCAAACCCAATAAGATCTTGTTAAAGTTGTCACTAAGGCATGCAATATTTCTATAAACATGTATTTTATTGCCCATCCATACTTATATCCCTTATTTCTAAGCCAATATAAATACATAATCAATCCGCATTTTCATTGAAGCATTAAGAACTACAATAAAATATCAACCTTTAAACATGAATCAAACTAGTTACACATGATTTCAAAATTATCCATCAAATAATAAAGAAATAACATAGATTAAATAGCAAGAAAATAAAGAGAAAAAGTATCAAATCCAATATTGATGGCTGCTGGAATTTATCCTTCAAACTTCAATCCTTGGCTTCTCCAAACTATGATCAAGGTAGCAAGTTTGACTCCTCCAATGCATTGGCCGAACCTCCTTGTACCTTGCTTTGTGTAGCACAACTTTGCTATGAATTAACTAACAAAAACCTAAGAGAAAAGCTTTGCTGCCGTGAGGAAGAGAGAAAAACGTCGAGCCGTGAGGACTGGTGGTGAATTGTGTGTTTTCCCTTCAGCAATGCATGGTATTTATAGGGAATGTTTAGGAGAGGTTTAACCCTAAAACCCTTCTAAAACCTAGAGAATATAGGAGATAATATGTAAACTCAATCTCCAACTCCCATATTTCCTAGCATGGCAGGCCATCTCAAGGAGAGTAGGGTAAATTGTGTCTCATGTTCACACTAGAGATAAGGAAACATTCCTAATCTCTTTAGAAATCCAATTAATATGCAACTCTAATTCCTTTAAGTCTAGATATTATTCCAATTAATATAATTAGAATAATCTGACCTTCCATGTGGCATATGATGTGGCAAATTTCGTATACATGGCTAAAGTGTAGTGACATGGCAGTCCAATCATCAAAAGCATCCAAGTAAGCCAAAATACTTTCCTTTTATACCTTCTTTGATCGCCAGGTAGATTCCAAGTACCTTTTGGATGAACAAATGGACTCATAATTCATTTATTCTGGTTTCAAAAGTCATTTCTATGTCTTAGCTTTCCAGGAATAACTTAGTTGCACAATTTAGACATCGGGAAGACACTAAAATTTTAATTTCCTTGAGATGGTGTAAATCTGCCGCAACTGTTGGAAATATTGATTTTGTAAATCAAACTGGCACTGATTGGCCAAACTATTTGCAATGAAACTTTTCAAAATTGAATCCTAGAGAATCAAGAATCATTTGCAACTAGAACCGCACAAAAACTCAAAGTGTGGCTCCATATATGATTTTTTTAGTAAAGGTTGCGCAGAAATATAGTAATTCCAGCATTTGTCTTTCTTTTACTGAAAATAGAAAAATACAGTAATTAAGTATTTTTCATCAACAATTAATCATAAACTAGATTAAATTCAATATAAAAAGTGGCATAAAAACATTAACATTTTATGCCTATCATATATCCTATATTCTCTAGGTTTTAGAAGGGATTTTGGGATATACTTCTCCTAAACATTCCCTATAAATACCATGCATTGCTGAAGAAAAACACAAGTTTCACCCCCAGCCCTCACGGCAACACCCTTTCCTCTCCAACCACATACCCCTGTTCTTTTCTCTCCATTCTCACGGCAAGCAACAGCTTTTTTTAAGGTTTTATATCCAGTTTTGAGTGTTATTTCATAATAAGATTGTGATACGCAAAGCCTAGTGCAAGGGAAATTCGGCCAAGCCATTGTAGGAGTCAACCTTGTGACTTGGATCATAGTTTGGAGAAGCCAAGAAGAGAAGATTGAAGAACCAATTTTCAGCAGCCATCAACTTTGGATTTGATTCCTTTACTCTTATTTTCTTTGCTATTTAAACTATGTTATCTCTTATTTATTTGATGGATAATTTAGAGATGATGTGTAGCTAATTTTTCTATGAGGATTATGATGTAACCCTATTACGAATATTTAGTGTTTAATGCATATTTGAGTTTGATTCATGTTAAGGTTAATATGTCATTGTAGTTCTTAATGCTTTCCATGAAACGGTGGATTGATTTAGTATTTATATTGACTTAGGAATAAGGGATATAAATATGGATGGGCAATGAAATACATGGTTATAAAAATATTGCATGCCTTAGTGACAACTTTGACAAGAACATGTTGGGTTTGCATGTCTTAAAGCTTAAATTTCCGTATTTATATAAGGGATGATTAAATACGTTGTGCTTGCTAGATTAGAATGCATTGACGAATCAACTTCTAGTCACTTATGGTCAAATGGGGAGTTAGCCTATGAATTTATAATGCATTAGGGCTAAATAGGAGTAATAGCAGTGAAGTCTTAATCCTTGTTTTCTTAAAATCTTGATAAACTACTCGTTGCTTTGTTGTTGTTTTTAATATTTCTTTCACTTGAATTCATGCTTGGTTACTCAATAACAAACTTTGAAAAACAACTCTCTTTTAATTTTCTAAGTTTAATTTACTATTGATTTAATTTCATCACCAGAGGCATTATTCCTCGTGGGATCGATATCAGTTTTTTTTTTAAGAAATCCATTTTATTACTTGTTGATTCGTGCACTTGCGAGTTAATCTAAAATATACCACAACATCTTATTCCCTTTTATGGCATTTTCTTTTGTTTCATTTATGTTTGTTTTATTGATTTTCAGGGATGACAACAGAATGCTACTTCAGCCTACTGAGCTTTTTGCAGGTTTTAGGAAGGTTGGCAATTTGGCTTATACTCAAGTGCAAGGTTCTAATCTAGAAGTACAAGCTATCATGTGTAAGGTAGTTGCACCATTTTATGTGCAAACAACGAACAGGGTTATTTACATCTGTTCCACCCGCTTTGGTTGAGAATTGAATAAAATTAAATTATGTTGCTTTGACAGTGAACCAACAAGATCTCAAAGATCAAACCTTTGTCACTTATGGTCCACATCATTTTATTGAAAGGGGATGGGCATTGAAGGATGAATAGTTGAAGCAACGGCTGTCATCTATCTGGATGATTCAAAACTGGCAACTGATCTCGTTGGGAAAGGGCATACTGAGCTTTTTACAGGTTTCAAGAAGGTTGGCAATTCGGCTTCTACTTAAGTGCAGGGTTCTAATCCAGAAGTACAAGCTTAACATGTTTAAGGTAGTTGCACCATCTTATGCGCAGACAATGGCAAGGTTATTTGCATCTGCTCGACCAGCTTTGGTTGCAATTTGCAGAAAAGGAAATTATGCTGCTTTGACAGTGAACCAATAAGCTCTCAAATATCAAACCTCTATCGCTTCTTGTTTATTTCCTACATCATTTTATTCAAAAGGGATAGGCCTTGGAGGATGAAGAGTTCAAGCAGCAGTTGTCATATATCTGGAGGTTCAAAACTGGTAGTTGATCTCGTTGGGAAAGGGTTCTTTCATGTTCTTCCTAATTCTACTGAGGAAAAGGCTTCAATTTAGGAAAGAAGGTCTTTTAATATTAGGCTGCGAATTGTAAAGCTACAAGAATGGTCTTTGGATTTTAATCTGGCGTTGTAAAAATCTACAAATGCTAAGGTGTGGATATATATTATTGGTTTGAATTGGGCTTTGCCCTCGGATTCTTGCATATATAGCTAGAAGAGTGAGTGTACCTTTGGAATTCGATTAAGCTACAATCAATGGGGATTTTGGGCACTATGCCAGGATTTTGGTGGATTTACATTTCGCTAAGTCTCTACCAGACATTATTTTGTTAGATGTTGATGAAAAAGAGATAGAAATAGAAATACACTATGAGAATTTACCTTTTTTCTGCTTAGCTTGTAAGAATGTGGGACATGCTTTAGCTTCGTGTAGGATGGTAGAAACACAATGGGAAAGGAAACTTTCTAAAGAGAAATAGCAGCATGAGAAAAGCAAAAGTAGGTTTTTGGAATAAAAACCTTTAGAGGGGAATTTGGTGGACATAGCAAGGAACTGACTTCTCCTTTGGATAAAAATGGATTGATGGCCAGAAGTCGATTGATGTGGTTTTTAATGATTCTTTTGATGTCTTGGCAGAAATGAGTGAACCAATTGCTAAATATCTAAAGGAAGGATGGGGAACTATCTTGGATCAGACTATCCCTGAAGGATTTCTGGGTTTTAAAGTTAGAAGCATTGAAGAATTTATGGTTGAGGATACAGTGATAAAATCTTAGGCTGATTGTGCTGAGGAAGATAGTGAGGATTTGGATGATAATGATGTAGCAGATGTGGAGCATCTGAAGGTTGTGGAGTGCTCTTTGTCTTTGCTAGAAGGTGAACAGCAAGTTAATTATTTGGGTTTGGGTGGGGAACAAAATGTTAATGTTTTAGGTTTGAATGGGGCAGAAAAAGGTGGCTCCATAAACTCTGACAAAGATAGGGACACATATGTTGACCGTTCCAATTGTGGTTTCTAATATGGAAGAGGAGGAGAATTTGGCTATTGTTCATTTTAAAGAAGAAATGCCGATTAGAGGAGGTTAGTCTTTAAGGAGGGGCAGGCTTGCAAAAAATGTAGGTTAGAAGAAAATTTATGATAAACGAGAAGAGGGACCTCACAAGCTAGTTACAAAGGCTTATTCTATTCTTCAACAATGATGTGCTTGTTTTGGAATTGTCGAGGTATTGAAAATTCTGATGCCCATTAGTTTTAAAAAAAATTGTGTTTAACGGAAACCGGATATGTTATGCATTACCGACCCTTTAGTAGTGTGGTGATCTTTGCGTCGGGTTTTTGGAGTTCTATGGGTTTTGCTAAAGAGGAACAACATATCACGATTTGTTCTTCCTTTAATGGTGGTTCTCACCCAGTTTATTTTACTTTGATTTATGCTAGTGTGTTTTATAGAAGTAGACAGGTGCTTTGGTCCTCGGTTTGTAGGATGGCTAATTTGCTAAACCATTTTTGGGTGCTCATTGGGGATTTCAATGTTATTTTACGATCTCATGAAATACTGGTCCTTTTTTGTGTAAGGTTTCTTCTTTTGAATTTTAGGTTATGGTGGATGATTGTAGCTTGTTGTAAATAGATATTAAGGGCATGTTTTTTAACTTGGGCACGTCACAATTTGAGAAGCTTTTCAGCAAGTAGGTTGGAAGTGCTTTTTGTAACAGTGTAGGGGTGGATTTTTGGAATTCTTCTAGTGGTTTGTCTTTGCCTCGTTAGCATTTAGTTCAAAATCCACTTTGTTTGACTTTTACTAAGCAGCATTTCTCAAGGCCTAGACCTTTCCATTTCTTAGCAAGGTGAACCACACAAACATGTTTCAAAGAAGTGGTTCATAAAGGTTGGTCATTTCCTCGGATAGGGAATCCAATGCATATTGTTATGGCAACGTTATAGAAGACTAAGCAGGACATCAAAATCTAGAATGCCTTAAAGGTTGGTCAGGTTGAGGATATGATTAAAAAGGATAAACAAAATTTAGAAAGAATTCAAAATCTTATGGATTCTCATGAGTTTTCTTAGGTTATTTTCCAGGAGGAGTTGGCAGTTCAACATGTTTTGGATCTAGAGTTGAAAATGGAGGCATTGTTGTTGAATAAAAAAAGTGTAGGCTAATATGGTTAGAATCTGGAGACCAAAATTCTGCTTATTTTCATTAAGTTCTGAGATCAAGGAAAGTTAATAAACTGATGAATTCTCTGCAAGACAAGTTTTTGATTCAGGATTATGCTGCCAATTATTTCAAAGATTTATTTTCACATCAAGAGGATGGTACTTTATAGGAAGATTTGATACGAAGTCATTCCTTCTTCGGTGTCTTTAAAGGATAACATTTTTTTTTTTGCTACTCCTGCTATGGAGAAAATTAAGGCTGCTATTTTTAAGTTAGATGCTTCTAGTGCTCTGGGTCCGAATGGGCTCTCATACCTTTTTTTCCAGGTTTTATAGAACATAGTGGGAGAATATGTTATCTCGGCTATTCAGTTTTTCTTTCAGCATGGTAATCTCTCTCCTAGGCTTAATTCTAATTTCTTGGTTTTAAAACCAAAGGTAGAGGAGGTTGTCACTATTGATCAGTTCAGACCGATATTGCTTAATAATTTTCTTTTCAAATTAAGTACAAAAACATTAGCATCCTGTTTGGCTGGGATTGCTTATAAAGTAGTTTCTCCAAATCAATTTGGATTTATCAAGGGGCACTTCATCCAGAATTGTATTGTTGGTACTTCTTAGTGTGCCAATTTGCTAGGCCAAAAATGTTTTAGTGGGAATGTGGCAATGAAGATTATTATACGGAAAGCCTTTGCTACCTAGAATTGCGACTTTTTTCTAGCAGTTTTATGGGCTTTTGGTTTTTGAGAGACTTTTTGTAGTTGGATTTCTAATATTGTTCATTTTTACTAGAGTTTAAGTTCTTATAAAATGGTTTGCCTTGTGGCTACTTTTCGTGTTCACAAGGGATTTGACAGGGTGATCCTCTTTTTCCTCTTTTGTTTAGTATTGTAGACGATTTTCAAAGCAGGTTATTGTTGCAGAAAGTTCAATCTCATGATAATTCGTATTGCTGCTGCCAAAGGTATTGCGGCCATTTCACATTTTTTGTATGCGAATGATATTCTTCTATTTTGTAGAGGCTCTTTAAATAATATCAAGAAAGTGGTGAAAATTTTATACCTTTACGGTAACATGGCTAATCAGCATGTGAATTGGGAGAAGTCCCATATTTTCTTTGGGAGTTCAATTTTGGCTTCAAGGAGAATGCAGTTGGTTCAGGAAGTGGATATAAGGTATAGTGTTATACCTTTTAAATATTTGGGACTCCCTTTGTTTAAGGATAAGCCTAAGGTTAGTCATCTCAAGCCCATGGCAGATAAAATGTTATCTCATTTTGATAGTTGACGAGATTGGGTTTTACCATATGCTAGTCGAGTTTTTTTGATAAATTTTGTAAAAAACTTCATCTTTTGTATAATCTTTTATGTTTTACAAATGGCCAATGGATTTGTTGAATTCTAAAAGAGAGTCAATTCAGAATTTTCTTTGGTCGGGATCGATTAGTGATTTTTCTAGTGTGCATGTAGCTTGGACTTAGTGTTGTAAACCAATTAAATCAGGGGGTTTGGGTATAAAATTTTCAAATTTTTTAATGCAACTTTACTAAGTTCTCTTTCTTGGAAGATCTTAACTGAGCCTTCTACATAGTTTTAGTTAATTTGTGCTAGGATGAAAGGAAAGTTTAATGCAAGTTTCTATCTCAACATCTTCAATTTGGCCAGTGGTATGGGGAATAATTTTAGAGTTAGATAATGATAGCATATGGATTATTGGTTGAGTTTCTAAGGTGAAGTTTTGACAAGATAATTGGTTGTGTAGACCTTTGTTGCATTTGATCAATTTGAGTTGTTTGTTTGGGACCCGAATATATTGGTTGACAGATTTCTGAATAGCTTTGGTCATTGGTGTCTTCTTAATGAGTTTAAAATTGGATTTTTTGAGTTAGTAGATAGTATTGAGAAGGTGAAGGTAGAAGCTATGGATCTGGATAGGCTTGTGTGGAAATTCTTCAGCACGGGTAAGGTTAGCTGTAAAAATGTTTATATAAATTTTTTCTCTCTTTCAGTTTGGGTTTGGAAATTTTTTTATAGAAAACTTTCATTCCCCTATCTGGTAGTGTGCTTTGTTGGATGTTGTTTTTTAATGGAATTTCGATTGACCAGATTTGTGTAAAAAAGGAATTTATATGGTTTCTCACTGTCATCTTTGTAGATGTGCTTCTAAGAACCTAGATCATCTCTTTCTCAATTGTTCCTATGCTATTTCGATTTGGGATCTCTTAGAAAATTGTTTTGAGATTAAGATGCACCACTTTTATACTATTTTACACTTTTTCTCTCTTGGTTACAAAGTTTCCTCTTAGTACTCAGCTTTTCAATCTTTGGTTACTGGGATTGTTACGGCTTTAAATTCAATTTCGTATGCCATAAATTGAATGGTTCATGCTAGGCTTTTCATTCCTATAAATCAAGCTTTCAGTTTTATTACTTGCTCAATAAATGAGGCTACCTTAAGGAAAAATGGGCATATATAAAATGGGGTTGATGAGTTGGTCCTTATTAGGTGTTTGGGGGGTGCAAACTTCTTTTCTGCCTGCTCCTAAAATTTCTCCATTCGGTGAAATTTTTGTGATCCTTACCGTGTTAAATTGAATATAGTTGGGGCAGCTTTATGGAGCTTGGATCTTGCAGAAGATGGGATGATTTTAGAAACAATAGAGGATTTGTGAAAGGTTGTTTCTCAGTACCTTTTGGAAAAGTTTGTGCTTTTCAGCTGGAGATTTTGGCTATGATGCATGGTTTGGAGAGTGCTAAATTTTTGGGCTTGGAATTATGTCTGGTTAGAGAGTAATTGCATGCATGTGGTGAAAATGTTTTCTTCCTGCTTGGTTTTGGTTCCATGTAAATATCAAGCTAGATGATCTATTTGTTTGGAGTTTGTTTCAAGCATTGATTTTGGGTTTTGCATATTTTTCGAAAGTGAAATCATTTGGTGGATTTGCTCTCAAAACATGCTTAAGATATTTCTCAATTGGTCTAGTGGTATAGTTTATCGAGACTTTGTACTTTAGAATGGTTTTTGTTCAGGAGGTCTTTGTTCTCAAGGTATTCTTTTTCTTGTTTGTTGTTTCCCACATGAGTTTTCTTCAAACAGGTTTTAACAATGTCTAGATAGTGGTTTTTGTAATCTTTTTAAACTTTCATGTATTTTTTTTCATACGTTGAATATAATTTTACTTGTTTGGTTTGGTGGTTTGAGGAGGTGCTTACATAGTTTGGATGTTCCCTTCTAGTGAACTTTGCAAGTAACTCAATTTTCAGTGATTATTATTATTATGATGTGCCGACATAGTTGGGATGTTCCTTTCCAGTGAACTTTGTAAGTAACTCAAATTTTGATGATTATTATTATTCTTATTATTATTATTATTATTATTATTATTATTGTTATTATTATTATGGGTTGAAGAGAGAATGGAAGATACTCTCAATAGGGCAAGCACCCAATACCTCGTCGAGTCCAAAGCCCCAGCTCAAGCAGTTCAGTCCAAAAAAGAGATGTCTAGCCTTCATTCTTGCTCAAGCTAAAGCTCAGTCTTTTGCTCGTTAGAGCCCCCTTACCCCTATTATATTAGTTTAGTCAATAAAGGACATATATATATATTATCGGCTGGCTGGTTTTATAATTCTTCCATTTTACTAGACGGAATTGGAATGAATTAGGTGCTCCATATCGTTCCTCCTGCATAGGTATAAGGTAATTCACAGCGTGGAGGCTGGCTGTCAAAAGAAGGACAAGGGCTGGGTCAATCAAAGCCAAATGCAACAACATAGATTCTACATCTTTGAAACCAAGCCAATTTTGGAGCAGCTTTGTGATAATGGAATCAACTAGCAAAAAGCATTAAGCCTATTGTTAGTTTTTGATGGTTGAATAGATGGATATTCTTGGTTTGATTGATGAATAGGAGGAACAATTGATAATGGGTTTAATTGAAAAAAGGAAATATGGGACACTAGTAGATAGATTGAATAGCAAAGGCTTATTGCTTTTTGTAATTGTTCTTTCTTGTTATTACATATGGAAGCTAGGCTTCCTATTTATACACATCTTTGAGTTTTCTATGATGCTAGACTACATTTTTCTAGATTCTTCTAGCATGGTTCTTGACTACATTTTTCTAGATTTTTCTATTTTATTTTCTAGATACTAGTCTCTATGCTATTCTAGATAATTCTATAAATCTAAACAATTTCTATAACTTTCTAGAAATGCATATCACCTATTTCAACACTCCTCCTTGATGTGCATTTCTGTTACTCCAATCTTGCTTCGTAGCAACTCAAACTTATCTCTTGGCAGTGCCTTTGTGAAAATGTCTGCTAATTGTTCTTCAGTTTTGCAGTACTTGGTCGAAATTTCTTTGTTTGCTTTAGCTTCTCGGATGAAGTGATATTTTATCCTGATGTGTTTGGTCCTGTTATGAAACACTGGATTCTTCACCATTGCTATTGCTGACTTGCTGTCACAGTATATTTCAATTGCTTCATGTTGTGGTTCTCCAAAATCTTCAAATATATTCTTGAGCCATAATGCTTGACTTGTAGCAAATGCTGCTGCAATATATTCTGCCTCTGCAGATGATTGTGCAACAGTTGCTTGCTTCTTTGATGCCCAAGAGAAAATGCCTGAGCCAAGTGTAAAAGCATAGCCAGATGTGCTTTTCATGTCATCTTGTGAGCCTGCCCAGTCACTGTCTATGTACCCGAACAATTTTGAACTAGTAGTGGGCTTGTACCAAATGCCGTAATCTTTAGTTCCTTCTAGGTACCTGAGTATCCTTTTTGCAGCTCCATAGTGCACTTGAGTTGGATTCTGCATGAATCGTGATAGCAGGCTAGTTGCGTATATGATGTCCAGTCTAGTAGTTGTTAGGTATAGAAGACTTCCGATAAGACTTCGAAAAATAGAGCTATTTGTTGGTGGAGAACCATCTTCTTTCTTCAATGCTTTTGTACTATCAAGTGGTGTTGTCACAGTTTTGCAACCACTCATCTTGAACCTTTTAATGATATCTTCAGTGTACTTCTTCTGGGAAATGAATATTCCTTCATCACTTTGATTTGTCTCAATTCCCAGAAAGTAGTGCATCAAGCCCAAGTCTGTCATCTCAAATGTCTTCATCATATCCTTTTTAAACTCCTCTATCAATCTCTTGTTGTTTCCTGTATATATAAGATCATCAACATATAAAGAAACAATGAGAGTATTGTTCTTACCTTGAGTCTCGATGTACAGTGTTGGTTCGCTGTAGCTCCTCCTAAATCCTTGCTTTATGAAATAACTATCGATTCGGCTATACTAGGCTCGTGGAGCTTGTGTTAATCCGTATAAGGCCTTTTTTAACCTTAGTACTTTCTTTTCTTGTCCTTGCACCACAAACCCGTTTGGTTGCTCTATGTAGATTTCTTCTTCAAGATAGCCATTAAGAAATGCAGACTTCACATCTAGTTGATATATTTTCCACCTCTTTTGAGCAGCTAATGCCAGGAGGGCCCTTATAGTGTCGAGTCGAGCAACTGGAGCAAATGTTTCGTTGTAGTCGACTCCGAACTGCTGCGAGTATCCTTTTGCTACTAGTCGTGCCTTATGTTTCTGGATAGATCCATCAGAGGTAAGTTTTGTTTTATATACCCACTTAACTCCAATGACATCTTTGTCCGGAGGAAGGTCTACCAACTCCCATGTTTCATTTTTCTCAATCATTCTTATTTCTTCCTCCATAGCTTTGACCCATTCTTCTTGCTTTGAAGCTTCTTCAAAACTTCCAGGTTCCACGATTGCCAAATTGCAAGATTCAAATATCTCGATTAAAGATCTAGTTTTTCTCGGTGTTGATTCTGGCGATAATTCGACTTGCTCCATTGGCTGTTGTTCTTGAGTTGGAGATCCTTAATCTGGGTCTGTCTCCTCTTCTCTTTGTTGTATTGCAGGTACATTAATTGTCTTTCCTTCGATCTCTTTAGTTTCCCAATTGTATGATGCATCTTCGTCAAACTCCACATCTCGACTAATGAGTATCTTATTAGTCTTCAAGCTATAGATACGGTAGCCTTTTGATTGAGCACTACAGCCGAGAAATATTCCCTTTTTTGTCTTTTCAACCAATTTGCTTCTCTTTTCTTTTGGAATATGAGCATAACAAATGCATCCAAAAACCTTTAAATGTTTTGCTGGTGGTTTTCGGCTACTCCAAGCTTTAATTGGCGTCTTGTCTTTTACTGCTTTAGTTGGACACCTGTTGAGAAGATATACTGCTGTGTATATCGCCTCTGTCTAGAATTTTTTCAGAAGGTCCTTTTCCATTAGCATAGTTCGAGCCATTTCCATGACTGTTCTGTTTTTCCTTTTGGATACTCCATTTTGTTCTGGAGCATATCCAACTGTAAGTTGATGCTCCACTCCTTTGTCTTCACAGAATTTGTTAAACTCTTTGGATGTGTATTCTTTTCCACGATCACTTCGAATAGTCTTTATATATTAGCCACTTTGTTTTTCGACTAAATTTTTGAATTTTTTGAAAACCTCGAAGACTTGTGATTTTTCACGAAGAAAATAAACCCAAGTCATTCGAGTGTAGTCATCAATGAAGAGGATGAAGTACCTGTTTTGATCCAGTGATGGAGTTCGCATCGGTCCGCAGACATCGGTGTGGATTAGCTCTAGTGGCTCCTTTGCTCTCCATGCTCTGTCTGTTGGAAAAGGTTGTCGATGCTGCTTGCCTTGTAGACATGCTTCACAGGTACCGTTGGTCTCCTCAATAGTTGGTAAGTCGCGCATTAGATTTTTCTGATGAAGAATCTTCAGACCATGGAAATGGAAGTGACCAAATCTTCTGTGCCAAATCCATGAGCTATCTACTTGCGCCTTCACTGCTGCTTCGTTGGCATATCTCCATTCTATTGGAAATGATCTGTTTCCTCTCATCTTGATCTTTGTTATCTCCATAGTTTTATTTTTCTTGTCATAGATTGTACAGGAGTCTTCTTCAAAGCGAAGAGAGTATCCTTTCTCCATCATTTGTCCTACACTCAGTAGGTTTTGATTTATGGAAGGGACTAACAGTACATCAGTTATGTACCGTTTACCCTTTTTCGTCTCTATGGCAATAGTGCCTTTTCCTGTAGCCTCAATGTATTCTCCATTTCCTATTTTTACTTTTGTATGAGTTTTATTTAGGCTACAGAAAATACTTCATCTTTTGTCATGTGGTTACTACAACCACTATCTAGATACCAAGTATCTTTTTTATCTTCGCCTTGACAGACGTAGAAAAGATGATTTTCTACATCCTTATTTTCAGTAAAATTTGCTTGATGAGTCTCCTTTGAGCGACAATCCTTTTCTACGTGCCCAAACTTTCTACAGACTCTACATTGTGGTTTTCCTTTAAACCAACAGTCTTTTTCCAAATGACTTTTTCTTTTGAAAATTCCACAAGGAGGATATTTGCTACGTTTATTTCTAGAATTGTCTTGAAAATTCTTCTGTTCTTTTTTAGATTTTTGAGACTGCATTTTTATTTTAGATTGAAAGGCATTCTCTGTTGAATCTTCAACTCGCTTACTCAGTCTTTTTTCATATGCTTCTAGAGAGCCCATTAGTTCTGTTGATGTTAACTTTTCTATATCTTTAGATTCTTCAATAGCAGTAATAATTGCATCATATTTCTCTGTGCAGCTTATTAAATTTTTTTCAACCACCTTCTTTTCAGAGATGTTTTCTCCATAAGCTCTCATTTGATTTACTACTTCCTTTATCCTTGAGTAGTAATCTTTAGCAGTCTCATTGTCCTTCATTTTTAAATTTTCAAAATCTCTTCTTAGAGTCTGTAGTTTGATGGCACGTACCTTTACATTGCCTTGAAACTCCTCCTGTAGTGTATCCCATGCTTCCTTAGCACTGGTAGCTCCCATAATTCTTGGAAAAATTTCGTCTGCCATAGCTTGTTGCAACACAAACAATGCTTGAGAATCTTTTTGTTGATTCTCTTCAAGCTCCTTCTTTTGAGTATTGTTTAGAGTGGTAATGTCAGTAGAGATAGTGTAGCCCTCACTAACAATACCCCACAATTTTTAGGATTTAAAATATGTGGTCATTTTGATAGACCAAAAATCATAGTTTTCGCCATGGAAAACTGGAACTGCGATTGTTGAGTGGAAATTGTCGGCCATGATATATGAAAATAAGTACGCCCAATTGATGAAAGAACGTAGGCTCTGATACCACTGTTAGTTTTTGATGGTTGAATAGATGGATATTCTTGGTTTGATTGATGAATAGGAGGAATAATTGATAATGGGTTTAATTGAAAAAAGGAAATCTGGGACACTAGTAGATAGATTGAATAGCAAAGGCTTATTGCTTTTTGTAATTGTTCTTTCTTGTTATTACATATGGAAGCTAGGCTTCCTATTTATACACATCTTTGAGTTTTCTATGATGCTAGACTACATTTTTCTAGATTCTTCTAGCATGGTTCTTGACTACATTTTTCTAGATTTTTCTATTTTGTTTTCTAGATACTAGTCTCTATGCTATATTAGATAATTCTAGAAATCTAAACAATTTCTATAACTTTCTAGAAATGCATATCACCTATTTCAACACCTACAAAAACCAATGTATCCCTTGATGTAGTAATCAATCAGTGGGACAACCTGCTTGGAGTATGGGTAAGGTCTCACATGTTGACTGTGTCGAATAGGGCACCAAGCCAGCTTCCACTTTATTTATTATCCTTGATATGGAAGTAACCTTTTCCTTTACTTGGGCAGTACCTAGACCCTGCTCCATTCTTCTCAGCAGTGGCCTTATTAGAAAGTCCAATTTGTTGTCGCACCTAATGGATTAAAAAGCTTTGCTTACTAGGTTGTTTTGACTGTATCATACTATGTATAATTTGATAACCCAAAATGACTGTTCACTCGAGCAAAGCAAAGCGAGAGGAAGTGAACAATGGATGGCTTGCCCTTCTTTGCTGGGAAAAACGTATAAGATATGCTAAGTTCTCTACCAAGAAGATATAATTTGTTTCAAAATTTTAAAGACTTAGATCTCAAGCCGGTTATAAGTATAGGGACTTCATTTATGGGTTACGCCACACAGTAGATCGATAGTAAAATAGCCTAGTAGGTTCTAAAAAGAAGGAAGTGTCCCTATTATAGAAGGGTGAAGGCCGACTTCTGATCTGCCGACTAGACGACCATGAAGACACAAACAAAGTGAACCAAAAAGGTCAAGAGTGTGGTCTGACAGAAAAACAACCCAATCTGGATGGGAAGAATAGGATCTTCCAAATAGCTGGCAGTTAACTATGAATGTGACTCCCCAACCAGCTCAAGTTGGGCTAGGATTCCCAGTCTGAAAAAAAGAGCCAATCATGGTAACATGAAAGTGGCAGCTGGCCTTAAGAAAGATGAAGACTGCCATAAGAGAACTTCTGGTAGGGAACTAGCTAAAAAGGAAGCTCGCCTGGAAACCTCGTATGAGCCCAGAGCTAGGTTCATAAATGTTGGCTAAGCAGATCGTGTCCAATCTCTAGTGGTGGGTGGTTCCATAGCATGCTAATTGCTTCCCTATAGAGTTATACGACTTTTCATTTCCTGGTCGATCTTTCAATAAGTAGTCAGTTGCAGGCTAAAAAGTTGAACAAACGCTGAAGCAAACGAAGGCTAAGCCGGATCTAATCTATAGTTAGGGGCAATACATACCAAAAGGTTCGAAGATGCATTGTTCTATTTGACTGAAGTTTCTCATTCTTATCCTTAGAACTTATGTAGTATTCTCCACTCGCTGTTCAGCACTAATGCATGCTAGCTTGTGGGGTAAATCAAAGAAAGCTACAATGAAGGAAAAGTATTTCTTCTATGTTTAAAATTTTGCTTCCTCTAATTTCCTCTGTGAATGATATTTTTTGTGCAAGCGATGCCGGTGAAGTTGAGTCCTAGTAATTTAATCTATGGAAGTCAGATTTTATTATTTCTTTTTGTCATTTAGTTTGTTCATAATCGAGTTAAATATGAAAATGCCAAAGTTCTTTTAGCTAGATCTCTAGCTTTTCTATGGAAAGCATTTCAAGAATCTAATTTTCTGCAATATGGGGTAATGGATAATACTATTTATGATTGCATGGTGTTGAAAGATATTGGTGTCAAAAGGTTATCGTCGTAAAGCTTCTAGGATAGTTTCAGTTCATTAGAAACTTCCTCCACCAGGTTGGATTAAATACAATGTGGATGGTACTGTGGCAGGGTGTTTAGGTTTAGCTGTTGGTGGAGATGATTTTCAGACATCATGGGTTATTGTTATTATGCTTTCCAAGCTGAGCTTCTCACAGTAATGGACGTTGTGGAGTTGATTCAATAGTTTTCTAAGGCTTTTAAATGGGTTGAAACTAATTCTACCTATGTGATTAATGCTTTGCTATCTAAATCTTTAGATTTTCCTTGGCGGTTTCAGGGATAGGCAACTTGTCTTCATATTTTGTCTTTTATTCATTTCACAGTCTTGCATAATTTTTGTGAAGGCAACGAAGTTGTTGATGATCTTTCTAAGATGGCTCTTTCGGCGGTTGAGGCTTCTTGGAAGGTTTTCCTACCTAGCTATTGTAATTCTTTACATTATGCAGATTTACTTACTAATAGATCTTCTCATTTTAGATAGGGGTTTTTATGTCTATTTCATTTCTAGTACTCTATTTTCCTTTCTGGAGTTTTTCCCTTTGGGTTTTTTTTAGAAAGTTTTTTAATGAGGCTGATTGTAGAGATGTAGTGTTTGCTAGTGTGAGGATTATATTGTTTTTATAGTATAACCGTTTGTACTTTGTATTCTTCTAATAAATTTGTCTTGGAAGGTTCTTTAGGTTTAGTTGTGCCTATCTAGTAGGGATTACCTATCCTTATGTTCCTGCTTGGATAGCTTTTTCTTATTTTTTATTGTTATTATTACTATTATTATTACTACAACTATACTAAAAAAATTGTGCTTGCCTTGTTTTTGTTTCTGGTGGGTGGGTCTTTTGTATGGAGCAGATTTTCACGGTTTGTTGGTCGTGTGTGTGGTGGCAAGGCATGGTTGTTTCAGGTTAGTTGATGCATTATTTTAGGCTATCTTTCAAGCTTATTATTTTTTAGTTTGTATTTATTTTAATAAAAAATTTATTGATTTCTATTATTTTTCCTTTTGCATTTTGGTCATTCTACATGATTGAAGGATAATTTGTAGTTTGGTTTTTAATGTTCAAATAATGGAAATGATGTTAGAATGTGAAAGAGGAGTGAAAAATGAGTTGGAGGGTGAATTTTTGTATTTTTTGATTTTTAGGTTGAAGTTTTCCATATTTATAACTTTCCATATATAGAATCCTAAAAGCCATCTAAAGTAAATAGTCAAGCAATTTCGATGGTAGAAATGAATTCTACACATCAAAATTAGTCAAGGCAAGCCATTATCAAAGATCCAAATAAATAAAGGGGTGCACCACGTCATCAATGCAAATGTGATACACTCTAAAAATTACAATAATTGGCTAAGGTCAACCTAAATGTGGAAAGACCTGAAGAAAATAATTCTCATGCATCATGCATAGAGGAATTCGACAAGGAGATGAATGTGGATTCAAAAAATGTCACTTACATCTTACTTGATAATCAAGTAAATCCATTGATGGATGAAAGTTTCCAAATTTGGTCACTTTTGCATCAATGGTAAATTGAAACCAATTTTCCCTAATTTTGTCTCTAATTTTCAGCCAAAGCAAGAAGAATACCCAAAGAAAATTCTAAGCCTACTCTTAAACGTCTCAACCTTACTTTCCATATTTGATCAAAGCCACAAATCCCCTATTTATACCCTATGGCTTGCCACCTTTGAGATATACATTCCTTGAATTTTCTCAAAGCCTCAAAGACAATACTCTCTTCTCTTCTTATTCCTTTCATTGTCGTACACCCTTTCTCTCTAACTTTGCTTCTGATTTTTTACTTATTTTCTTCTCACATAATAACATAGCCACCATTAACCCTAGCCTCCATCACCTTTTCCACACCCTTAGAAAGAACTTCCCATGTGTTTTTCATCTCGATCTTCATCTATTCACCCTCCATTAATCACCTACATAAAACTTTTGCTACTTTTCCATCAAATCTCATCTTCCATCAACCATTGAAAAATCCATCAACAACCTAAGCACAAGGAGAATTTTCTTTTGTTTTTATTTTATTTCCATTAGATTTAATGTATTTTGAGGAATTTATTCTTACGTAAGAACCATGTTTTTATTATAAGAATAGTTTCTCTTGCCTTTACATTTATAATATTTTTCTTTCTCTCGAGATCTAGCATAAACCACTATTGATTCTTGTGTTTGCAAATTTCTATTGTTGTTAGACATTAATTTCATGCAATTTAGTTCCTTGCAGTTTACTTCTATTATCATTTAAATTCCTTGCAGTTTTAATTTCTTTTCTTTTATTTACTGCAATTTTAATTTTATGCACTTTACTTTAAACCAATTTATTTTTTATACAATTTGTTTTCAAGCAATTTAATTTATGGGTATATTACATCCCCCTCCCCTGAGGTTTTCCTAAATGACAATTAAATCACTGAGGTTTGCCTAAATTACATCCCCTCCATTCCGTTTGTTTTTGTCGGTTAAAATTTACTGGATAAGGGCATAATAGTATTTTTGCACATCTAACGCACTGATGCACTGACACTGACATCTAAATTACATCCCCCTTCTTTCTATTTGTTTTGCAATCACATCCCCTACTAACTGATTTTTTCAATTAATACAAAAATGTATTTATTTTACCAAACTTAATTAAAGACAAGGAAATATTTATATATATACATATTTTATTTTTAATCACAAATTAAAAGACAAAAATTTTATATCTAAAAATATTACACATATATATATAGGAATTTGCTATAAAACATACTTGTTGAGCTCCATAAGCTCTCCATCAAAGATATTTTTATTTATTTTTTTCTTGAATTTAAAAAAAAAATTGCTTTGGATTTTATAGCATTTAGACTATTGGGTTAAAAAAAAAAATAAAACCAAAAAAAGAATTGCTATACAAAACACAACAATAGGATATGTTTTAGTGTTTTAGTCATATCTTTTTGTTTTTTTTTTTTTTTGTAGTTAAAAAAAAAGATATCCTTATTCTAAAATTTTCCTCTATATATAGAATTTTGCTATAAAACTCACATGTTGGAGAGCTTATAGAGCCCAATAGATGGGTTTTTTTTTTTTCTTTTTTCTTGATTTCATTTTTTAGTTATATTTTTAAAATCCAAAGCCAAATTTTTTTTTGTTCTATATATATATATATGAATTTGCTAAATAAAAAATTTGGCTTTCGATTTTAAAAATAGAACTAAAAAAAAATTCAAGAAAAAAAACCCATCTATTGGGCTCTATAAACTATAGCAAAATGCTATATATATATATATATGAAAATTCTAGAATAATGATATCTTATTTTAACTACAAAAAGGTATGACTAAAACACCAAAACATATCATATTGTTGCGTTTTGTATAGCAATTTTTTTTTTGGTTTTTATTTTATTTTATTTTTTCTTTTTTTTTTTTAAGTTCTAAATGCTATAAAATCCAAAGCAATTTTTTTTAAAAAAAAAATTCAAGAAAAAAATAAATAAAAAAATATCTTTGTTGGTGACCTTATGGAGCCCAACAAGTATGTTTTATAGCAAATTCATATATATATATGTATAATATTTTTAGATATAAAATTTATGTCTTTTAATTTGTAATTAAAAAGAAAATATGTATATATATGTATTTCCATTTCTTTAATTAAGTTTGGTAAAAAAAAAATTTTGTATTAATTGAAAAAAATCAGTTAGTATGGGGTGTGATTGCAAAACAAACAGAAGGGAGGGAGATGTAATTTAGATGTCAGTGTCAGTGCGTCAGTGTGTCAGCGGATGGTATATTTGTACTTTACTTTGCCACGTAGGAGAGAGAGTATATTTCACGGATGAAAGTCTAACATAAGGGAGCGGGATGTCATTAGGGCAAACCTAAGGGGAAGTGGATGTAAAATACCCTTTAATTTACTGCACTTTTATTCACTCTAATTTTATTGCAATTGTTATTTTTAAATATCTATCAAAACTAAGATTTCTAGCATTTAGAAACTAATCCATATAGTTTTGACATCCTGATATTGTTCATACAATATCCACTTTATTATTCAGTGTGATTCATATATTTGCGAAAATAATTGTGAACACAAGCGCACACAATCATGTTTTTTAGTACAGTTGCAATGGATTAGGTTTTTCTTAATATTAGATGAACTAGGTTTAATAGTACTTTAAGCACTTTTATTTTCATTGTTATTTACTTTAGTATTTTGATGTTTAGTTAAAAAAAAAAGTTTTTGAAAAACATCAGGCCAATTTGCTTTATCTTTTGATGTTTTTGATCTTATTTTTGACAGTCAAAGAAGATTTGGAACTGCTAGATTTGAAGTAAAATTCATCACCAAGTCAAGGCAAAAATCGGATTCAAGGCAAATAGAGATAAGTTTGCTATTCCTTTTAATTTATTTTGTTTTTGGTGAGTTTTGTTTTGTGTGTTTTCTCTTGTTTTAATTCTGTTGCTGCTGATTTTGTGAGTCTTAATTTAATTTAGTGTTTGGAGTCAAAGTCAAATAAAAAAAATTAGTTTGCTTTTATTTATTTTTATTTCAGTATTTGTCAAATCTGTCCTGTTTTGTTTGAATTAAGTTTAGAGTCATTTAGAGATTTTATTTGAATTTATTTTATTCTGTGAGTTTTTTCATCACCCACTCATCTGCATTTATAAAGTTTTTTAGATTTTTCTCAGCGTTATTTCTAGTGTTTCAGGTGTGTCAAAATTTCAGATAAAAAACAAATTCAATTTTTCAGTTTTAATGTTTATCAGCTTTTTTGTGTGTTTTTGGTGTTTGCTTTTCAATTTTTATTGCATAATGAATTTAGTTTCATTGCTAAGTGTGCTTTGGGTAGTTCAGATTAATTTTGGCATTAGTTTGCTTGTTTTAATTTTCATTAGAATTTCTTAATTTAAGGTTTTGTTGCTGTCCAAATTTTTCAGCAATCTTTAACTTGAGACTTTGAGTTTGTTTGTGTCTTAGTTTGCTGTTTTGAGTCTACTTTTTTTTTTTGTTATCATTTTATTGCACATTTCTAATATTATTGATGTTTGTTTACAAATATATATATATATATATATATTAACAAAAGCCTAAAATTGCAGTTATATTAAAAATATAATGGTGTTTTTAATGATGCTCTTAGACTTAAACTTTTTCCTTGGACTTTTAAAGGACGAGGAAAAAGTTTGGTTTAACTCTTTACCTACAGGATAAATAACTACTTGGGAAGTGATAGAGGCAAAATTCTTAGATAAAGTTTTCCTTCCTGCTAAGAACGCCAAGATGAAGAATGATATTTATAACTTCTATGAATGGGACCAAGAGATTTAAAGACCTTCTAAGGAAATGTCCACACCATGGGTTTCCACTTTGGATGCAGGTACAAAATTTTTATAATGGTCTTGAGTTACTACTAAACATATTTTAGATGCAGCCGCATGGGGAGCATTCATGAAAAAGAAAGCACAAGAAGCATATGATTTAATTGAAGACATGTCGTTGACAACATATTAATACCATTTCGAGTAGGCCCCCATAAAGAAGAGAGAAAACAAGTACGTGGAGAGCCTAGATGTGGAAGCCTTGAGCAATGGAATTGTCTCAAGAGTAATTAAATCCATGGACCACAATTTTGTAAAAAATATAATGAAACCTAACCTCTCTAATATTTTTTGTATTAATTGTGCTAGTGAGGAGCATAGTAAGATTGATAGCCAAAATAAAAGTGATAACTCTAATTATGTTAATTTCGTAGGTAAGTTTCATGGAGGCAATCAACAAAATCCATTACATATAATCTGGAATGGAAGAATCACCCTAATTTCTCTTGAAACAATAATGAGAATAATCAAGGAAGCCTACAAAAACATGAAAATGGATTTCAAAGCTAAAACCATCAAGGAAGCCACGAATACCCATTTGAAAAACCCCTATTTTTCTAACCATCCTACTTCTAATAATTCCAATTCTAATCATGGTTTAGAAAATAGGATGTCTAGAGTTGAAGATGCTTTGGCTAACTTGTTAAATGTTCAAAATTCTTCTATGCATGAAACAATACTAGGGTTTCAAAACAAAAATGCAATGATCAAAGGACTTAAGACTCAAATTAAGCAATTAGCAGATCAATTAAATCGAGCTCAAAGATATGTCAAGCCAAACTGAGACAAACCTTAGGGAGAAAGTGCACATGGTGGAGGTAACTAAAACTGAGTAAAAAACTGAAATTCTTAAGGAGAAGCAAGAAAAAACAAAGCCATGAACGAGTTCAAACCCGCGCATGCCAAGGAAGAATATGAAGAAATTTTCAATGACCACGAAGCCAAAGAGACCAAGAGCCATGTGGAAATAGTAAGGAAGGAAGGAAGGAAAATATATATCTCCTCATTTGAGAGAAGATATAAAGAAGAAAGAGGCACAAATTGTAGAGAAATTTCCAAGGAAGATAAGCAAGGATAAAGGGAGTTTCTCTATACCTTTTACACTTAATGGTTTCAACATGTCTAATGCTTTATATGATTTAGGTGCTTCTATTAATGAGATTTCATGCTATGTGTGCAAAACAATAGGAATTATTTAAGACCTTGTACTTGAAGTAGGCATGTTTAAATTTCATTCGGACTTTGTTATTGTAGACACCAAGGACGAAGAATGTACTTTTATATTAGGAAGACATTTTATTGCCCAAAGTAGGACCAAAATTGATGTTTCTAAAGGTAAGCTTACTTTGAGAGGTAATTCCTTAGATACAAAGGTAGAGGAGGTCATGGTTGCTATGCTTAGAAGTGGGAAAATATCTTTTGAGGAATCAAAATGGTGATTAGAAAGGGAGAATAGGGAAAAAAAAAGGGAAAACAAAAGAAGAAGAAAAAATAATGATAGATTTAGAAGAAAAATTAGAGAAAGAAAAAATGAAGAACTAGTTAAGAAAAAATGAAGAACTAGATAGAAAAATTGAAAAAGAGATTGATAGGTTTTTAGAAGATGAAAGGGGAGAAAAAGAGAATAAAAAGAATGAAAATTTTGAATAGGACGAGAAAGAAGAATTTAGAAAAATAAATTGAGAAGGAAGAAGAGAAAAAAAAAAGAGAAAGTAAAAGAATAACCTAGGAAGCTAAAAGATCGTGGTCCATTTCTTCTAAAGAGGAGCATAAATGGTGTTTATTTTGATAAATGTCTACTTGATAGTGGAGCTACTTGTAACACCATGAATTACTCTTGCTTTCTTCGATTAAGGTTTAATCAAATGAAACAATTGGAGCCATGTGATTATGAAATAATAGTAGATAGTAATATTTTCACCTTACCTCTTGGTATGATGACAAATATTATAGTGAAAATTGATGATCTAGCTTTTCCTCTAGATTTTATAGTCATGAAAGGAGCAAAACATGATGAACAATTACTCATACTTGGAGCACCTTTCCTAATCATTAGCAAGGCCAACATGGATATGTTAAAGGGAGTTCTTACTATCACTAATGGAAATAAAACTTTACCTTTCAACATGTACCTCGGGACATCAAGAAATGAAGGAGACAAAGCCTTAGCTAAGTTGGAGATGCCCGATTGAAAATAAAAAGGGTCAAGCTAATGACTTTAAACAAGCACTCCAAAGATTTATTATTTTCGTGTCTTTTTCTTTTTAGTTTATTTTTGTTAAATTTTTGAGTACTTGCTGTTTTGTTCTTATTTTTGTAAGTCAATAGGGATTTATGTCCAAGACATTAAGCCAAAAGTGAAGAAAATTTGAGAAATTTTTCAAGAAGAACCCTAGAGGGTGCTCTCAGGTTTGGTGCTATTTCAAGGGTATTTCTAAACTTTTTAACTTTTTGATATGATATTTTCTGTCTTTTAGGTTTTATTTTAATATTTGTTTAGATAGGTTGAAAAAAAAGTGAAATAAAAATTTAATTTTAGAAACAAGAGGGAAGCTTGCTGGAAATTTTGATAAAATGTGCTAATTCGTGCATTTCGAGCATTTTATTTCATCTAGGTGCATGGATGCATGTTATTTGGTGAATGAACACAAGGTGTGGACGCAAAAAAAATGTAAAGATCAATTTTCAAGCCTCCAAGTGGCAAAATGAAAAAAGAAATTATCAATATAAAAAATCTAGTGAAACTTTGTAAACCCACTTGATTATTTTGCTTCTATTTGAATTACATTAATTACTTCTTCACTTTTCTTTTTTAGATTTGATTTGTTTGTTTAGTGTCTTAGTAGTTAGGTGTTTGAATAAACTTAAAATGCTTAATGGAAGGTTAATACATTAGAGAAAGAGAAGTTGATAAAAGCGAAAAGGTGGCTTGTTGCACAAACAACCCCTATGCCTTTCGAATTTGCCACCAAATGGGAGTAACTTCTATAATTTCGCTAATGTTTAATTATTTCCCTATGATTTAGAATAATGTTCATCTCAAAATTTGGGATGGGTTTCTAAGTTTGAAGTTTCTTCCTACTATCTAATTTGTTTAGTTGTTAAATTTTGCATGTTAATTTAGTTCATTGTTTAGTCAAAAATTTCAAAAATAAATATTTAGTGTTGAGAGGTTTTTTGCGTTGTTTTTGTTCTATTTAAGTAATATTATTAGCTTATGATGAGAATATCAGTGAAAATGCATTGACTCTTAATTAATGGAATTGTGTTATGTATGCTTAGATGCCTAAAATATATTCTTATGTTATTTTCTTCCAAACATTTTGAGCACAATAGCCATTGTTTGCCTGATTAAGATTTTTTTTAAAATAAAGTGCATAAATTTCATTGAATTTTAGAACTTGCATGATTGACACTCAAGGCAAAATCCTAGGTTAATGCATTAGTAAGAAAATAATTTAGGCCATTTTTGTTTTCTAGTTTTAGCCTTTCAAGCCCACCTTATATATGATTATGTTATATCCTTGATATATACTTGAGCATTTAGGATGTGCTTGGATGCATATTAGAGCCTTGCTGTTCACTATACTTAAAATTTTCTACCCCTATGAGCCTATCTTATATATTCTTCCTACCTTATTCATCTTTAAAAAAAAGCTTAAATTGATTGATATGAATATAAGTTTAAAAGCATGATAATGGTGGAGGTTGTCACAAACAAAGTTTGGGGTGGTTAGTGTGACCTATGCCCAAGCATATGTGTGATTTTGTATGTTAATAGTTCAAATATATGTAAGGAAAAGTAAAAAAGAAAAGTATATATAAAACAAAAAGAAAAAAAAAAGTTTATTATTTTTGTAAAGTCTAAAGGAAAGAAAGAAGCAAGAAATTTTTGTATAGAAAGAGAGAAATCAACATTAGATTTATATTCATTGAAAACTAGTTTAAGCTTTCTTTCTTGTGATTTATTTTCCTAATCCTTTTCTTTCTTATAACTATTACCCTTTAGCCTTTACATTAAAATCTAATAAAGTCATATTAATTCAAAGTAATGCAATGGTTTATATTAGTGGAAAGTGCTTAATTATGTCTTGCATATAAAATTCATAAGCATTATTATAATCTCTATTAGTGTAGATTTATTGAAGCATGAGATTAAATGTATTTCTTTGGTCTTATGCGTGCACACACTTGGAAATAATAATGTATTGAATAGAAAATAAGGTGTTTGAGTTGCATGGTACTTTAAATTAATTTTTCAATTGATATGCTATAAAATCTATGAGGAACCTATAATCATGTTACAAAAGAAAGATGTTTTTAAAGTTAAAATTCTTTTTATTTGCTAAGGGACTAGTAAAGTTCAAAGTTTTGGGTGGTTGATAAGCCAAAAAATTGCAGTTTTTATGCTATCTTTTGAGCTTATTATTTGCTAGTTTGTATTTATTTCAATAATAAATTTATTAATTTCTACTATTTTCCCTTTTGTTGGTGAAAATAATTTTTTTTTTTGCAAAATCAATACAAAAGAAGAGCATTTTTGTCATTTTACATAATTGAGGGCAAATCTGTATTTTTTGTGTTTTTAATGTTCAAATATTTGAAATGATATTAGAATGTGAAAGAGGAGTGAAAAATAAGTTAGAGGGTAAATTTTTATATTTTTAGATTTTTAGGTTGAAACATTTCTTATATAGAACTTTCCATATATAGATTCCCGAAGGCCATCAAATGTGAAACTTCAAGCAATTTTGAGGGTAAAATTGGATTTTGCATATCAAAAAAGATCAAGCCAAGCCATTTCATGACAAATCATCAAGTGCCATATCATCAAAGATCAAAATAAGAAAAATGGCACGCCACATCATCAATACACATGTGGTACACCATTAAAATTACCATAATTGGTCAAAGTCAAGCTACATGTGAAAAGAAGTGAAGAGAAATAATTCTCATGCACTATGCGTAAAGGAATTTGGCTAGGGCATTAATGTGGACTCAAAAAAGGCCACATACGTCTTGTTTGATCATCAAGTATCCATTGATGCATGAAAGTTTCCAAATTTGGCCACATATATCAATGGTAAATTGAAGCCAATTTTTCTTAATTTCTTCTCTAATTTTCGACAAAGCAAGAAGAATACCCAAAGGTATCTTTAAACCTATTCTCTCTTTTATGTCTCAACTCTATTTTTTATATGTGATCAAAACCACAAATCCCATATTTACACCTATGGTCGGCCACCTTTGAGACATACATTCCTTGGCTTTTCTCAAAGCCTTGGAAACAACACGCTCTTCTCCTCTCATTCCTCTCATTGTCGTACACCCTCTCTCTCTCACTTTACTTTTGATCTATTGCCTATTTTCTTCTCCATAGCTCACAAAATACCATAGCCACCATCAATCCGAGCCTCAATCACCATTTTTTAACCCTTAGAAAAAACTTCCCTTCTATTTTTCATCTCTCTCTTCATCTATTTAGCCTGCATTAATCCCTTACACAAAACCCTTGTCATTTTTTCATGAAATCCCATTCTCCGTTAACCATTGAACAATTCTTCATCAACCTAAGCACAAAGAGAATTTTTTTTAATTGTTCTTTTCTTTTTATTTTGTTTCTATTAGATTTAATGTATTTTGGGGCATTGATTCTTATGTAAGAACCATGGTTCTTTTGCCTGTACATTAAATTTACTTATGCTATTTTATTGCAATTTTAATTTTACGCACTTTACTTTAAGAGATTTAATTTTATCCAATTTACTTACAAGCAATTTAATTTATTGCACTTTTATTTTATTCCTTTTAATTTTTCAGCACTTTATTTTTATTGCAATTGTTCTTTTTAATTTACAAATCAATTGGCCGCTTAAATATTGATAGGCATAAAAAGTTATTATTTTTTACCATATTTTATGTTGGATTTTTTATAGTTTTGAGTTAATTTCTAATGAAAAATACTCATTTGCTGTTTTTTTTTCTATTTTTACAGAAAAAAGAATAAATGCTGAAATTTGCTGTATTTTCTGTACAATCTTTATAGACTAAATCATATATGGAGCTACACATGGAATTTATGTGCGATTCCTTGCTAATGATTCCTCATTCACTGTAAAGCTTCATTGCAATTGGATTAGCCAATCAGTACCTGTTTGATTTTGAAGATAAACATTTTTAGCAGTTGCGACAGACTTACACTCTTATGGAGAAATTCACATTTGAGTATCCTTCCCAGTGTCCATTTTGTGTGATCAAGATATGCCTGGAAAGCTAAGGGATGTCTGTCGCAACTACTAAAAATGTTCATATTCAAAATCAGGAATTCAAAGTTCATTTGGTCATCTAGACTGTACTTGGAATCGTCCTGACAAAAATAAAAGATATAAGCAAAAATGTCATATCATGACAGGACCCGCCCCGGAAATCCCTCCAGAATAACCGGAGAGGCCCCGCCTGAGGAAGATTCCACCAGAACCCCTCGGGGCAACCGACAGAATCCTCCTCCGAAAGGGGTAATAATCAAATAAACAAGTAAACAATAATGGGACGAATAGTAAATAAGATATGAACGAAAAGTAGATAAAATAAGCACCACAATAAATCAACGAGTCATAATGAATAAATAAGAAACAATATATGAAGTAGGTGGAAATGACAGAGCCACTAAGCGTGATAGACAAAAATATAAATAATACAAATCCAACATGAACAGAATAAGATCAGAGTCTAATACATAAGAAGAAGTAATAAACAGATGCGATAAGCGGATGCGATGCTGATGCGAAATGCCGATGGTAGTCCATGGGAACTTGCAACTAGGACCTAGGGAACGAAGTAAAAATAACAAAAAGTGAGATATAAATATCTCCGTGAGTGCTCCTAGATAACTACAAAATACAATTTCAACCGTTAAAACCTTTACACTCAAACCTCACGTCACTCAGTTGAAAGGTTCCCCGTTTTGAAAATCATTTCGCAAAACCCTCGGTTTACCCCAAATCATTAAATCAATAAAAAC